>JAWWMO010000043.1:5364879-5441301 GCA_035047845.1 Dendrocincla fuliginosa
GTCCCGGGCATCACACAGCACTTGCTGGACTAGATCCACCTCTTTGACGGATATCTTGTATATTGGGCGTCAGAAAGTCTGTTGAGAAGGCAGAGAGAAAGGAGAGGGAGATCATCAGCTGGTATAAAGCAGAACAAGTCCATTAGCACCAGTGGCACGCAGCTGGCACCAGCTGAGGCACTTGCTCCTATGGCTTTTCCCTGCAGAGCTGCAGCAGGTTGCTTGTCTGAGAGCTGGTGGGACATGGAAACAGCCCTCCTGTCGTGTGTATGAGACCATGTCCTGTCTGTGTGCAATGGGCCATTGCATGGCTGGGCACACAACAGTCCCAGTGCCCCCTTGCACCCTGGAAGCCTCTGACCTGCTGATCCTGAGAGATCAGGAGAGTGATTCAGGTGAAGAATATCTCCATATTTTCTCTCTTTCCTGTGCTTTGCATGCAAACATTTGCTACAAGCTGGGAGGCTTTTTGCTAGAACTGCCCTTCGGTGTGACCCGGTGTGGTGGGTCTTGTCTTCCACAAAGGCAGGGGGTTGAGGGGTCTGTAATTTCATAGAATGTGCTGACTTGAAAGGGACCCATCAGGATCATCAATTCCAACTCCTGGCCCTGCGCAGGACACCCCAAGAATCACACCATGTGTCTGAGAGCGTTGTCAGACAAGAGAGAAAACACTGCACCCACTTTGTTTCTCTTGCTGATTGTGTTTGTGCAGTTAAATGATTGTAAACCCATGCTGACTTTTTTGTGGCTGTTATGCAATGACACCCCATGGGGCTGGTTCCAAGCCTGGTTGTGGCATCAGGAGCCCTGCAGCAGGCACACCGAGCTGGGCTGGCAGCCACCAGCATGTTCGATGTGATGCGACTGAGAATGAGACAGTAGGAAAGTTTAAATGTTTGTTAATGCTCCCTTGCTCCTTCTGGATCATGGTGGGTCAGTGCAGGCAGCGTGGGGTGCACCAGCAGTCCATGCTGCAGGAATATCCATAATGTTGGAGGCACAGAGGAAATGTTGGTACCTGAAGCCATCTGCCTTGTGCCTGATGCTCATCACATTGTTCCCCATATTGCCTCAGGGTTGATACAGGAGGAACAATATCAGCCCAAAGCGAAGGTGGCTCCCTGACCCAGCTCCAGCTGGAACTGGTGCTCTGACTCTGCTTGCAGCAGATTGGGATGGCTGATGGGCAAGTCTTGTTTATTGGCATCTATGGCCTGAACCAAGGATGCTCCATACAGCTCCTTTTCCCAGTTTCCCAGCCCGTGCTCCAGGCATCTGCCCCCTTCTCATGTTTTGTGTCACTTGGGATCAGCTCTATAAAAAGGACAAGATAGTTTGAAAGCATCAGTGCTGGTGATGCAGAGCTTTGTATGAGCTACTTTTTGCTCCTGCACAACAAATTGTTTTTCTAGTTCAGAACTAGCTCAGGTATCTCTGCAGGTGCTCTGCTGATGATATATAAGAGGAACCCTATTCAGCCACTCTTGCCTAGTTGGACTGATTGTGAAGAGAATGGTGGTAAAAATCATCAAATCCCAATTTTTTTTATTTTTTATTTTTCCCCTCCTGAAGATGTTATTCAGGATGCAAAGAATGAGCAGATCAGTGGAATAAGAAGATGCTTTTACAGATGCTTTTTACAGAGCTGCACTTGAAGTGTTTTGTTTGGGTTTTTAAATGTCAAGGCAGTCCTACTGTTTAATTGAGATTTAAATATGAAATAGGTTCCCAAACAGGCACAGACTGTGCAGCGTCATGTCCGATATTAAACCTGGCACTCAGCTACCTCTCCCATTCCATTTAAACAGCTCAAAATTGAGCACATGTAAAATTTGGAAGGGTTGCACTAAAGGGATGCCTGCATTCCCTCATCTTCTGTCTTTGTTAAGTACTTAATTATTTTTGTTGCCTTCTTACCTATTCATAAGTGCGAACTGCTCTGTGTCTGATGTGGGTAATTTCTCATTGTATTGTGCTTCCAAATTGACATTTATAAATTAAACAGCGGTGTAGCATCCCAGAGAGCACCACTGTGGTACAATTAGGAATGTAATTGCACAGAGTCACCTGGGAGGCAGCTGGGATGACGAAGGCATTGCAGATATTAGAGATGGGGATGGCAGAGGTAACACCAACGTGCAGAAAACTCACTCAGACAATCCCATTCAAATTGTACTCACCAGTTTGCTCGGGGGAGGGAAGGAGAGTGGAAAAACATTAAAGAGGCAAGTGCTGGGCCTGCTTTCATTGAACTCTGATGAAATTTTCTCTTTAAGTTCACCCTGAGCAATATATTGATTCTTAATGTAGGAATCTTAGATACCTTATGCTAGGTGTGGAGAAAGCCCTGGGAAAAGCAATTTCTCTCCTCCTGCGTGCTGAGATCTGTTACAGGTTTGTGGGTCCCCGAAGACCCACGCTATTACCTTGTCTCTTCCCAGGTGGGATGCTCTCCCAAATAATGTTGTATAGGACTGAGCTTTCAGGTAGAGCTGAGTCAGATATGAGCTTGGAGAACTTGGCGGTGGAAACCTTATGTTCCCTGAGCTCACTAGAGTTGTGTTTACCTCTGCTTTGGTCACAGGGGTTGGCTTGTAGCCTCCTTTCAGATGTGATTATCATCCTAATTGGTCCTAATGAGAACTGCACATGCAGAGGAAAGGGGGTAATGAATGTTCCTCCCCTAGTCGTGTTCTATCTCCAAATTACAAATAATAGGAAAAAAGATGTGTCTCTTATATATATATATATGTACTTTATGTATATACATGTATCATCTGCATTGCTGTTGTTTTCATCATAACCTTCAACCCCTGCATGTGTTTAACACATGGGATTTTCAGCTTCTTTAGGCATATAAGGCTGAAAAAAAAAATCGGGTGGTTATTTTTCCCTTCCTGTATTGGAGTAAAGACCAAACAGGCAACTCTGGAGGCATAAAGCTTCCTGCTGCTGCCTGCTCCAGTGTCACCTTTGTGCTGCCAGCTCCCACCTGTCCTGCCCCAGGAAGGGCAAACCTCCTGTGTGAAGCATCCTGGGCAGAGCTGCTGTTTTGGGGGGACCGATCTCAGTCCCTGCTCGTGGGTTTTGCACCACAGGACTGGGCTGAATCCATGAAATTTGCTTCTTGCAGGGTAAACACTGCCTCGTGGTGACGTGCCAGGGACTGCTGACACTGTTGGGATGACTGACCTCCTGGGGAACGGGGCCCTCAGCAGTCTTATGATTAACATTTTAGTGGCACGCCATCAGGGAACGTTTTTCTCAGGAACAAATACCCGGAAAAACTCATGTCTTAACTATTTCTCTGGCTGGAATGGGCACTGCATGTTTGCTGGGTGTGCTGGAGGCTGTCCAGGCTCGGGTGAGGAAGAAGAGGTTTCCTCAGAGCTCACAGAGGTCCTTGTATTGCTGGGAAGGGAAAAAAACTGCTTGCATAATTATAACTCCTTTGTTTCTGCTTAACTGGATAAATGGCACTCTGGACTATTTATTAGTCCAGCCTATTGTGATTTACTGGATGATGCTTGGAGGGATGCCTTTGGTCTATTGGAGTTGCATCCCATTTGGGGATTGGGATTAACAGGGCAATAATGCACAGCCTGGGCTGTGCTGGAGCTGTCAGAACAGACCTTGAGCTGCCCTGCTGTGCTGGGGGGGAAGTGAGATTCCAGCCTTCACATTTAATGGCCATTTTGGGAGCAAGGGTGTTCTCTAGGCATAGGTGACCACTTACTCTCTGTGTGTGCCAGGGTTGGTAAGTGTGAAAATGAACATGGTAGAGCTCATCTTGAGGGACAGGAGTGGACCTCCAAAAGGCAGCAGATACCTCCTGAATGACATTTCTGGTAAAAGCAGGAGCAGCAGCTTTCTAAGGGTTCTTTCCCATCCACAGGGCAGCAAAATTCAATCAGACTTATATGGCCAAGCAGCTTTGAATTGACTCTGTCCTTAGCTAATGTGACTCAGCATACCATAAATCATCATAGCTTCCTCAGCACAGTAACTCGGGGAAGTACCAGGAATGGACCTGGCCCACAGATAACATGGAAATAATATGGAAAGCCAGGGATGAATAATTTCAGAATATAGACGTAGTCATGGTAGTAGTAATAATAATAATATTTTCCCCAGTGGCAGAAAAATAGACCTTTCATGGTTGTTGTGCCTGGAGCTATTAAATATGGATGAGACAGATGAAATGCTGCTTCTTCTATTACACAGAAATGAATAAACAGTAATTCTCAATCACTATATGCATCTCAGGCTTAAAAAATCCACAAAACCAAGTTAAATATGAACACCTGCTAACATTTGTGTGTGCTACTTTTGTCAACAAAGAGAAAAGATTTGCTTTTTTATAAAGACTCTGATGGCAACTCAACCAAAGTGTATTCACACTGCTAAAGTTAGAAAAAGAGGTTCAATGCCAAACATGGGGGTCAAGTAAACAAGTTTACTGTTCATCTCCCTAGGTTGATGATTGTGCTTGTTTACTTCAGCTTTAGTAGGATGTGATTTAGAAAGCAAGAAACACCTCTGAAATTTTAAATTTTCATGGCAGGATTGGAGGGAATGGTTCCAGCTTTTTGGCGAATCTCTTTTCCGGGGAGGAACTGAGCTTTGGTCCCACCACAGATGATGTACATCCCAGCAGTCTGTGATACAGGAGGAGAGCTAAAGCAAAAGGTCTAAGGGAGTAGAGGCTCTGTGTGATCTGGCAGCATGTGAAGATGGTCCTCCAGTTCAGGAACGGGTGACGGCCTGAAGAGACCTGGGGTTAATCTGCTTTGTGACATTCCTTGCCCTAGTTCCCATGTAGTCATACATGTGATGGCACTGCCTAATCCCATAAGGATGTTGTAAGCATAAAGGCATGAGAAATTTTGAGGGTTTAGGCTCTTCTAGCTGAAAGGCTGCAAAGGCAAATTACTGCATGCTGTTCAAGATGTTATAAGTGTTGGGATATAAACTTTAGTTTATCTGGTGGTAGGTACCTTCTGATCCCACAAGGAAGTGATGACTGTTAAATGTAATGGTAATAAAAGGCCCATCACTCAGAGCAAAAATCAAGGAAGACAGGGTTTATACTTATTCCCCAGAGATCAGTCCAAGAAGATCACAAAGGCTGTTTCCTCTGTGTATTTGTGGTGCACCTTTCAAAACTGTTTTCCCTGGACATCTTGGGCTAATTCTCTGCTGGTTTAATCCCTCTGAAGTCAGAGGTTGTCTTTAGGACTACATGTCTGATGTACTGCTAGGTGGCTGGGTTACTTAGGTGAAAATGCACTTGCTGGATTTAGTATTTTGCATGCCCTTTTCTGTGCTTTTTGCCATGCGTTAACCCTAAAGAGGTTCTGTCTGTCTCAGTGGTTTGGGATGACTTTCATCACCACTAATTACCCAGCTGTTTTCTGAATCCTTGTTAATGTCCACTGCATCCTATGGAAAGAAGCTGGATGAGTTGTTTTGAAGTGGGTCCTTGCTACCCTAATACTTTCTAATATATTTTAGCCACTGGAGCTTAAAATCCAATTTTCCTTCCTCATTTGAGCATACAACTTCAGATTTTGAGGCTGCTGTCTTACCTCTAATACTTTATCTTGCCCAGCTGCTTGGCCTGCCAGTCTTCTCTGTTTCTAGGGTTTCTTTACCTGGGGTATATATTTGTTCTGCATTTCAAGCACTGATGTTTTTAAACAGTGCTTGTGCCTCCTGCTAGTTTTAACTCTCCTGGTTCTGTCTCCCAGGACCTTCACACTTTTTGATTAACAGCTTTACTCATTCCTATAGTTATTCTTTCAAAATTAAACATGACACTGAGGATTTAGCACAGTGTAATTCCTTCCTAGGAATTCTAGTTTTGTCTCATGTATATCCTACTATATGTTGAGAGTTTCTTGCTGTGCAGAGAGAAGGGGAATCCAATTCTTGCAGACTTACTTTGCTGATTGTTTCTAGCACCACTCTCCAGTCCTGGTTTAAAAACCATTCAGTATATTTGTGATTAAAACCCATTATGTGACATGGAAAAAACAGTTGGTTACCTGACATATTTAAAATGTGTTTCGCTAGAGATTTATGGAAAGAAATTATCGAGCATCAAATTTAGAATGAACAAAGAAGAACACTTCCTCATATAATTTATGCTTAGTGGAGCTTAATTCTACAGGAGACTGAAATTTAAAGTGTAAATGGGCTGGAGAAAGTGAATTACACAGATTAGAAGAGGACAGGTAGCTAAGACATGATGGGTCAGTGCAACTGTCACTTGAGTAGAGATCCCTTTTCTGGATCACTGACTGCTGGAGGTTGGGGAGGTAAACAGGGTGGGAGGGAGCCTTATGCTATATGAGCTCTGTTTCTTAATGCTCTTTCTTTAAATAACTGTTAATGGCTATTACTAAAGGAAGGACCCTGGACTGGGGAAACCCTGTAGCTTAGCCCTCTTAAGCCTTCTTTGCCTTTTTCATGTCTTCCTTTAACCAGGAAAAACAATGTGTTTCAGGAGCACGCCATGTGAGTTTGCATTTCAGGACCCTCCAGTCTCCATTTGTTTGGAATGAGTTTTCATTCACTTAGAAATGAAAATATTTTAATAGCTAAAGAGCTTTGTTTCAAAGAGAGCATAAAGTTTCAAATAAAATTAAACTCTTACACCCAGCAGAAAACAAAACCATTTTCCCAAGGAAATACGACGTTTTTTTCTGCTATTCCAACAGTTTTATTCCAACATCCTTTTGACTTGTCATGTTTAGAGGACTCAAAGGTTATTTCTTCATGGTGAACTTCCCCATCTGATCATGGTGGGGAGAGATGCTGTCTCATTTTGATCTCTTCCTAAACCCCGGGCATCAACTTGTGCACTTACTGTCAGCATCAAGTGTCCAACCCATCCTCCCCTTCAGGCCCTTTCAATGACAGCAAACAGATGCTCCCCAGGAAGCCAAATTTCTGGAATCTTTTTAGCTTTTCTTCTTCAATCAGCTTCTAGCCTGTTTTGAATACTGTGCTGCCCATCTCTTCTGTGGACTGGTGTACCAACCACAGCACATCTGTAGCACACACAACCTGTGGCAGCTTTTACCAGCTGGACCATGCACAGCTTGGCTCCTCAGTTCACTGCCAGTGGCCTCTTCTCAGCAGTATTTTTGGGAATTGACTCTCACACAACCTTTACAATGCACTGGGATCGATATTCCTGCAATCCTGCCTGTTCCTTGTCTCTCTGCCAGTGTTCTTGTGCAATCCATTTGGGGTGCTTTAAGCTTCTGGGGTGCATGTCACCCGAGAGGATAACATGCTACTCCCTTTTTATTCACGAAATTATACAACAGCTTCCAAAGAAACACAGCAATTATTGCTGTCAGGTTTGAAGAGCTGTGTTCCCCTCTTCCCACCCTCATCAGCTCGTGAGGCATGTAACAATGGCTCTGGTTTGGGTTGGGTTATCAGGACCCACGGTGGAGGCTGAGAAGCCCAGTGGTGGCAGTGTCAGTGTGTGCACAGCATGTCAACCCGAGATGGAGATGAGTTCTGAGAAATGCCATTTTTTTAGAATAGGCAGGGCTCGTGGCAGCCATCTCCTAGGAAACTCGGCATTGTGTTATGTGACTGTAATGTGCTGTGATTGCATTTCAGATAAAGGGAATCAGCGTGGCCGTCAGATTGTTTCTGGTGAAGTTTCCCAACACAGAAGGGCATCCCTGTGCAGCAGCTGGCTTTGGTTGGTGTTCATGAGCTGGTTGAGTCACTGAGATGGTTCCCCCTGCGCTGGTGTTTGCTGGAGGATGGGAGGTGAAGGCTGAGGCAGGGGCAGCCCAGCTCTGCCATGTGTACTGCAGAGTGCTTGGAGTCTGTCATGGCTCTGGTGAGTCTGGTGAAGCTCAGTAGCAGAAGCTGGAGGTCCTCACCCTTCATCTCCTTAACAGCAGAGCTGGTAAATACATCAGTGATTGTTTTCTGTGAAGACTAAACTGCTTGCCATTAAACCAGAGGTGTGAAGATGTTTTATGGGCAGTGTAACAGAGATACTGATGTCTGTCTCACTGCTGATGTCTTCCAGTGACCAGTTGCTTCCATGGAGCAAGCTGAACTGTTTGGGTGGGGAGGGCTGTCCTTTCAGATGAAATACAGGAAACACCAGCACCTTTTCTCCGCTGTGACTCTCTAACATGCCCAGCTGCTTTCATGCAGATCTGTGATGCTGGAAGGACTCATTCCCTTATGATGCTGTCTTCTACCATCATATGGGCAGGGCAGCAGGAGGCAGGGATGGCTCCCATCCTCAGAGGACAGGATTGCTGTGTGGGTCACTGACCTTCTCTGTTGTTAAAAGCATGGGATAAACCCAGAGGACCACTGTTGCCAGGCCTTGCAGGCTTCCTCCTTCATCTGAATAAATGCTTGGGCTGGGCATGGTTTGGATGGAGGCTTCTGGCTCCTCACATCTCCTGGGGAGTGTCATTTTGACCAATCCCTGTATAACTCTGTTCCTTCAGAGCAATGTGGAGGCTCAGGACAGTGAGTTTATGGGAGGACAGTTGTGCTGGTGCTGAATCTATTTCACAAGTAACCTCAGTAGTCTCAACACAGCACCTTAAATACGGAGCCATAGAGAAGTTCCTTGTCAGCAGAAGCTGAAAGGAAGACCCTTTTTGCACTGAGTTTTTTGAGAGAGAAGTACTGAGGCTTGCACATGTGGAAGCTGTGTGACAATCCTTTTTGCAGAAGTATCTGTGAGTTTCGAAGTGCCTGGTGTAATCTTTGCCAGAATGTTTATTATCAAGCCTGCCAGTTGCTAGGCAAATCAGTTTGCTGAGATTTCTTAATGTCCCTCAGCTCAGACATGAAGCTGCATGTGGATACACGAGTGGAGAGGCTGGGGAGCAGAAAAGCAAACACTTCTTGTGTGATGAGACGTGGCCATTGAAAGCCACAGGCTGCAGATGGAGCTCTGAATATCCTGCAGTGCCTTTTCCTACCAGAGATAAGCTCCAAGCTGCAAAGCCATTTGTATGCCATTGCAATGAACTGTGTCTCTCTTTCTTTCAATTCTAGGCTACGACTTGGGAGTGGGCAAAAATAAAAAACACACATAATTTTTAGTCCAGATATTTGAAATGAGTATGCAGGACTGGCTGGCTAGATGAGACAACAGGAACAAGAACAATTCGAGTTCCACAGAGGCACAGAAGGGCTCTTGCACAATGGGAATTGTTCAGCTGTGCTTGTGACAGCTCTGGACCCTGTGGCCTCCTCTTTTGGTGGCTGCCCATCACAATCATGCATGTGCGTCCTGACTGGGGCTGTATTTGGGGTCTGAAGGATTAAACTGGAAAGACATATCCTAGGAGATGTGCCTTGGTTTCGTGGTCTGATTATCTAATCTGAATTTCTCCTTAGAATAGGCAGGAGCCGTGCTGTGATCATCCACACTGATGTCTGGGCATCTCAGATGGTCTCTTTGACCAGGGTCACACAGCAAATGGAACTGAGGATTTTTGATTGACAGGTTTTAGGGGTCCTACAGAATCAGGGTATGTATTTTTGGATGGGATGTATCTGCTGGAGATGCTTCTCAGAGTACAACAGGAATGTGCACTTTTAGATCATGCAAAGCTCACAGCTTTTAAGTAATTAGAGTTAAGTTAGAAGAATCACAGAATTGTTAAGGTTGGAAAATAGCTCTAAGATCATCGAGACCAGTCATTAACATAATGCTGCCATCCTTACCACCAAACCATGTTCCCACTGATCCGTGTAGTTCGTGTTCCTCAAGTCCCTTGTCTGTGGAATGGCCAGAACAGTTCATGAGAGACAGGGTTGGTGACTGAAAATCACAGGTGAAGAGACACAATCCTTTGCCGGTGATCACTGAGGAAGACTACCAGAACTGATACTGTGGCTTTATTTTGTAGAGATATAAATGGCACCCGCACAAATGAGGTGCTTTGCAGACTTTTGCAACTTAGATTTCTCAAGGTCCAGTTACCTCTAGGCTAAAATTCCTGGCTAAATGGAAGTTGCCCATGGTTTAGACACAACTGCAAAGTTGTTTGATCCTTAGGCAGTGGCTTGTTCCATCTTCACTAAAGACCTCTTTAAAAGGAACAAAGGAGTTGTTGCAAGCAGAACTGTAATGTCTGCACTTGCTTTGCTTTGGCAGGTGCATCTGGTTGTTCCTTAATCGATTCCAGCTCTTGGTTAATGCCAAGGTATGCCAGATCTTTTCTTAAGTTTCCATGTGGAGAAAGAAGAAGAAGAAATATGCTTTTTCAAATTGGTGTCATCTGCTTTATATGTCCAGATAAGATCTCCAGGAATAATAGACCCTACATATATCAGTGTCAGAATAGGGAAATGCTTTGGGGAAAAAAAAAATTATGGAGATCACTTATGCCTCAAGAAAGGTTTGAGGTCATTATTAGAAGGAAAAAAGGTTATTTTCTAGTGAGAATGCTGCTGTCAGATAAACCCTAGGAGACAATGAGCTCCTTTTGACTTAAAAGATGAAAGTGGGGGAAAAGGTACTTAAATATTCACTTTGGAAAGAAAGTGATCATCAGTGGAGAGAAAAAACCTGCTTAACAGCTCATTTGTGAAGTGTATAATGGAAGGAACTTCTCAGTACAGGGAACTGTATGTTTTGCTTTTGATTCTGGATAGCTTTACTGTGACTGCCACAGAAGATGTAATGTAAATGTAATAGGCCTTTAAAGACAGTACTTCCCTTTCTAATAGGGGTCAGGATTAATCAGAAAAGAGCAAACAGTTCAGGAAAGAAGAGGACTGTAATAACAAACATGACTGGGGATCTGAGCAGGGCCAGTTTCCCTTTTTAGCCTCCATGCATCACTGTCTCAGGACAGACTGCATAGCATCCTATTAAATTAGCACACACCAGTCAGCTAAAACAAATTAGTTCATCTCAGAAAATGAAGAGATTCTTCAGAAACTCTTCTTTTTGGCTAAATTTCTGTGCTTTGTGTCATTCATTCATCTCTGAGCCCAAGTTTTATGGCACTGAAGCCCATATGCCTCATTCTGCTCTGCATGTGATGGCTTTTCTTGCCTGGAAGTCTCCTTGATGATGTGTTTTGATGCCTGGAGCATGAGTTGGAGTGGGAATTCCCATCCCAGCAGTGCTCTGCTCCCCTGCCTGTGTTACAAGGCAGGTCTCAAATGGGCATTTCCCTGCTGGCCCTCAAAGCTGGACTGAGCTGGTGGTGGGCAGGGAGAGGTGCTCAGGGTGCCAGGGAGCAGTGGCATCTCTGCTGATGCCTCCCAACATCGTGTCTGAAGGAAGGGAAGGGATTTTCTCAGTGACAAGGCATGGTGGTGCGTGCCATGCCCTGCTGGGACCTTGAAATTCATCCTGGAGTAAACTAATTTTAGCTACAGAATGGTTTTTAAGTGGTTTCCAGCAATTTTTCCTTGAGTGAAAATGACTGTTGCCTGTAAAGGAGGTGGCTGTGTTCTAGTGAAGGTGGTACAGAGGAAGAGACAGCGATGTGAAGGAAACCACCTCAACTATATTGTCATAAGTTCATGCTTTATGATGTGCAACTTTAAGGGGATGACTTTATAGAAGTCTCTCTCCTCAGAGTAGCTTTCCTTTAAGTAGATGACATGGATTTCCAATCTTCATTCTAGTTCTTTTGGTGGGGTGTTTTTTGGTTTTGGGTTGTTTTCTATTTTTCCCCCTGAGATTATAAAATACTGAGCAGCTAAACCAAAAGAAACAGCAAGCCTTAAATTGGCATTAAAATTCTTGCAGATGACTCTGGTGACAAAAGCTGTCAAAACACTAAGTTGCTGTAATTGCAGATAATAGCACCCAAGGAAATGGAAGTTAAATCCAAACAAATAGGAAACCTTTTGGTGACTACACAAGATGAAAGCTTTGTGCTGCTCATTCTATCTGAGCAAGTAGCTCTGCAATGGTGGGAGGAAACCAAACTGGTTTATAAAGAAGGGAAAGACAAAGCTCTGCCTGCAGCATGATACCATTGGGTGTCTCTGTAATGGTCATGACTATAAATCCCTGCAGAGATCTGGGTGCTGATGTGGTTACTTTCTCCCAAAAATAAAATTAAAAGGGGAGCAACAAAGCGACTGGAAAGATGAGTGTGGAGCTGGGGATGTGCTGCCCACTCCTAGGCATGGTGACTCCCAGGGTCCCCCACACTGTGGGGAAGTGTGTGGTCATTGAAAGACCCTGATGATTTTAATGTACCTTCTAACCTGGACAAAATGCTGAGGGTACTGGCATGGGGCAGTGGCTCGGGGCAGACAGAAGCTCCTGGCTACAGGATCACCCAGAAAAGAGTATTTTTGCCCCCCTTCCCATTGTCTGAGTGCCCACCAGGCTATAGGAACAGCGTTTTGGCACAGTGGGAAGTGCTGTTTATCATCAGGAATGGGTTAATAGCAGCCACACCTCTGGGCATCCGACACCTCTGTGGGGTCATCACTGGATGGGGATTGGGATCAGCCCTGGAGAGGGGAACAGCCCAGGGCAGGCATGTCTGTGGTGTTAGGGCAGACTCTCACGGGACCCCAAGGTCACAAACAGCATTTTCAGTCGTGGCTGGGTGGCTCAGTGGAAGCTGAATGAGTAGTGAGGCCAAAAATTCTGGTCTTGGTACGGCAATCCCAGTTGCTGTGCTCTTGCCCAGGCGGAGGAAGCATTGCCATAGAAGGGTTGGAACCGTGTGTTTGATGAATGAAAACGGCTACAAAAAGCATCTGTGCTCTAAAGAGTAGAGGGCTGCAACCAGGTTAGTCAGTGTGTTTGTTTTTCCCATAAATTTCTATCCAGCTCTTGGGAATGTGTAGGGATATGTGGGTTCTGTAGCATGTGTAACACAGTCCCCAAATCCTTCTCTTTTCCTCTTGGCTCCTAAAACACCCTCCACACTCGGTTTTCTTAACTTTGCATTCAGACATCACTGAGCTGTTGAAAATTACGTTGTAAATTCATTTTCTTGCAGCTGTCAGAACATTGATGGACATGACTTCAGAATGAAAAACTTTATCTCCAGCTTTAGTTTGGGATGGATCATGTGTGGGGAGAGTGAGGAGGTGTGTACAGAAACAACTGAGTAGAAGATGACAAAAAAAAAGGAAAAAGAAGAGAGAGAACATGACTTGTGCAGAAAAATGGCTTTGTAGAAACGTAGTCTGCAGGACCAGAATCTCCCTGGCATGCACTGGTTACACAGAGCCTGAGCTCATCCCACAGTTAACTTCTTGAAGTCTATGGCAAAAACTGAAAATGGAAGTGAGGATTTTTCTTTTCTTACATGCCTGCCCCTGTTTGTGGTGCACTGCAAAGGCACCCTTCTCTGGGGAGTCAAGGAGCAGGCTCTGAATGTGGCTGCCAAAGCTGCACTGTGAAAATCGCCTTTAATTTGGTTGGTCTCACTTTTATTCAGTCAGCCTCCTGTCTCAGGGTGATCTTCATGGTGGACATGGTATATTTTTCAGATGATATTTTTCCATGGTTTGGCCAGGGCAAAGTACACACGGAAACTCAACTGTGTCCTAATTAAGAACGTTACCTATATGCAGCCTGAAGATGTGAAATGTGTTTCCTGGCTATGTCTATTGATTTAGTGTGACAGAGCACCTGCTAATGCAGTGGAAAACTGCTCAACATGGAGGTTGAATGGAAAAAATGAAGTTTTATCCCTCCATCGACTCTTTGTCTTCATTTTGCCAGTATTTTTGTGACAGCAATTTGTTTGTTGAATGAGAACAGATTTGCTGTCACAGTATATGCTGTTCATTGTATTTCAGAAATTAAGTGCTCATATTAAATTGTAGTTCAAATAGAAGGAAAAAGTTATTTGTTCTTTATTTTGCTCTGATCTGCAGGATAGCCTGGCCTTGCAACCATCACTTTCTCATAGGAAATCCAGTCTGTTGGAGTGTGAATGCTGTTCATAGTCCACTGTTAATCTCAAAATTCTAATCTTTGGATGAAAGGAAGTAACTGGATGAGAAATAATTTAAATGAATTAAAACTATAAAAGGTTGGCATCTCATAGGATACTGCACGGTCCAGGTGCATGCAGAGGGGGAAGTCAGAAAAGCACCCCCTTGAATTTGCCATTATCTCAATGTCACTCACCAAGTCCTTTAACCTCTTTTTTTTTTCTTGCATTGCTCATAATTCATATAGAAATGATCTAAATCACGAAATTATTCCATGGCTTAATTAGAAGTTTGAAAAGAATAGTTCCTCTAGGGTAAATGATAAGTCAGTCAAAGCTTTCAGAAATAGGTTGTTGCCGCACACATATTTTGGCAGCTAAGGGTGGTTTCATTTTGCAGAAGTTTCTCACTTACCCATTTCCACCAGTGTCCTATTTCCTCAAAATCATCATACTTTTTTATTTGTTTGCTATAATTTCCAGACAGGACAAGGAAAGTTCCTGAAGGATTTTGAAGCCCTTCTTCAAAGAGGCAAAGACACATCCCCAGGCATGTTGGAAAGGTTGCAATTACCTCTTTTGTGTCTGAAAGGAATGGGACGTCCCAACCACTGCAGACACCTTAAAAATCATAACTTTTAATCAGTTAACCATTTTTCTATATCTGTATCAGAGTGTGAAAATACTTTTTGGTCCATATTTCTGGGGAGGAGGAGAATAAAACTCACCCAAATATTTTCACAGGTAAACCTTCCTTGCTATTTCACAGAATCAAAAAAATCCCTGTTTCTTTTTGTCCTTCACAGAAATCCTGTTTTCCTATGTCACAGAAATCCTGTTTTCCTATGCATGAATTTTCAGATAAAACCTCATCATGCAAAATACAAGATTGACCAAGAAGGTTTATGAGTCTCCTTTAGGGCTCACTGTGATAACCATGGAAATGCTGACATATGGGGCAGGTCTTGGGAACATGTTGTCATTATAGACACCATGTGGTACCTGCTAGGAGAGTTGGGGTTTTAATCCAGAGCCCTCTTTGAGCTGCAGACCTGTAGCATTCTGGTGGCCAAACATCTCCTGTATTGGGGTTTTTTTTCCTTTTTATTGTGTAACACTGCTTGATGATGCTTAATGGAAGCCATGTCCTTTAAACAAGAAGTCCTGTCACATTGATCCTGTAAAATGCAGTGTTTTCCAAACCCAAACTTCTTTACAGAACTTTGTGCACAATTATTTTTTAACTCTCAGTAAAGAATAGTAGTAAATTCTTGGAGATAAATTGCTTCCTTCATTAATAACATTTTAAAGGCCATAATAATTGGTTTTTGGGAAAAATAATTCTTGTTTAGCAAGCCTGCCACGCTGGTAGTTCTGGGGAACTTTTTTGTGGAGGTGAGGAATTTGCTGTAGGAAATACTGCTGTTAGCAAGAAAACAAGCAGCCTTGTCTTTCTGACTTTCTCTCTGGTATTTATCTATTCATGCATGAGCCAGGAGGGTTTTAGTGGGGGCTGGATGGGCCATTAAGGGTGGATGGATTCAGCTGCATGTTAGAAATTATGATAATTGTTTGCCCATCTATTTTTGAGTCTTCCCTGACTCCAGCAGACTCCAGAGTGTCTTTGCTGCCTTTCCCTTGCTGATGCTCCCTCCTACCATTTCTTTCCTCTTGCCTTATACCTCTGAGTCTCTGTTTAACACTTTGATCCCTATCTGCTTCTGTTCCCTCCCTTCTCTTTCCTTCCAGCCCTTTATTTTGTGCCCTGACTTGCTGCTTTGCCCCACTCCCTTGCCCTGTGAACACAGGAGCATGGACAGTGCTCAGGACAGTGCAGGCTGCCCCACATCTGCCTCCTCACATCTCCCTTCCCAGCAGAGCCACCTCAGCCCTCCCCCTGCATTGCCCGGGGACTCTTCCCAGCACCAGCAGTTTTATGCCATGACCTCCTAAAAATCAATGTAAAGAAGCGCCCTGTCAGTGCCCAGGGTTGGCATGGGAGCACATGCTTTAGCTGAGCTTTGGCTTATTTCATGCTTTAATGAGAAAGGCTGTAAAGGAGATATGGCATTGGGGTTTAGGAGCATCTCAGAGCTCCCCCCAAAAAATTCCATTTAAGTTCACAGAGGCTTTTTCCAACCAGTGAAACCCAGTCTGTCCTGGTAAGTGGAGAAAGAAATCCAGCAAAATGATGAAGCCAGCTGAAATAGAGGCATTTCCCAAAGCTGGCTTTTTTGTATAGAGGGATATAAAGGGATTTCCATTATTTTGTTGTCTGAGAACAGCAATGAAATCCAGATTGAGATGGGAGCTCCCCGTGTTTTTACAATATCATAAAACACTGGGAGAGCTGTGTGATCTGTCAAGGACTGATATGAATATGCTGCTTCTCACAGCATTTAACTGAAGGCAAAAAGCTTGTCCAAGACACAGGTGGAGTGGAGTGCAGTGTTGAAAGCTTAAGCAGATGGGACTTAAGGGGTTTGTGAAATGTGACTGGGAGCAGCCCTGTGAGTTTCTGAGCACTTTGGACTGCAACTAAGGCTGGTAAGCACCAAGGGGGCTTTCCAGCCAAAGGATTTTATTGCAGTACTCTCTGTCTGTCCCAAGCATGAGGGTCAGGATGAAAGCCTCATTTGGTAAATAAAATTACTAGGACTGTTGATAAGAGGAAAGCAAAGAACAGGTCGTTAAAAACACTTTGAGTGGTTTATTTGTGCACGCCATTTGGATCAGTTGTGTGGATGCTGCATTGGAGCCTGTGATGCTCTGATGTGCTGTGGTAGATTATACACAAAGCAGGAAACAGTGAATCATTTTTGTACTCAGTACCATAGATGTGGTCATAGTTTGTCGTTTTTAGTAAAAATGATTCAAAAGATTCTTGGTTCAGGGGTTCAGTGCCCCATGGAGACAGTTTGTCCAACATCTGCTGTAACAGTGTGCAAGTGTCTTTTTTCATCCATTCTGTCCTTCCTATCACTGTTTCCCTATCACTGCTGGCTGCAAAAGAATTTCTGGATAAACAGGCACTTTCTTCCCAAAGCAGCAGTCTCTCCTTTTTGCTTATGCTCTTATTCACAGGCTTAATGATTCATTTGGCTCTTTTGCAACTCAGGAACTGTTGGTGAGGTCACAGCCTCCTGGTTGTGTCATCGAAGTGCATGACAGAAAAGGAGGAGGCTGGCCAGGAAAGGAAATACTTTTGTTTATCCACAAACAGGTAGATAAGCAGAAGTTGTGAGTAATGAAAGCCTGAGAAAGCTGGTGGTAGCCAAATGAGGCTGTGATAAAACATTAACCTTTTAAGAGCGGGTTGGTGTGTGGTTGAGTTTGCTCAGCATGCTCCTGAGAATTTATCAGAGAGAGCAGAACAATCTGCTCATGGGGAGGGAAATAATAAAGGAAAGAGAGTTTTTATTTTGTAGAAGCAAAATGTGAACCTTCAGCTGGTGAATCATAGAATTAAAGAATGGTTTGGGTTGGAAGGACTCTTAAAGATTCAATCCCTTACTCTGGGCAGGGACACCCTCCATTAGACTGGGTTGTTCAACCTGATCCTTCAGTAGTCATCAGGTTAGATAGGTCCTTGGATCTGATCTCTCTTGGAAGAAGGGGGTGCATCGGGACGGGAGGAGGTTTTGGTGAATAGGAGCAATGATTTGCTGTTCCTCCTCAGGCCAGTGCTCTGTCTTGCCCACTACATTGCTGCTAAACAAGTTCCAGAATATGAGAATGGTCCTAATGCAGCACTCTGTCCAGAGCAGCAGTGTCTGAATGATGCTCAAATGCTTAAAAAGCTCTAAGAACTGAAAAAATGTGTATATAACCCTGACTGTAACCTTTTCCTGGCCTCTTCTCAGTCAGGTCCAGATGCTTTGGAGAAAGCATTGAGAGTGGAAGAATAATACACTGTTATGAAATAACCTAATGAAGGAGAGGCACTGCCCACTCTTGGCAATTAGTGACTGGCTGCTGTGATGATGTTTCTTTATTTGTGTAATCCTCTCTGGGGTAACCATAGGGAGGCTGCTATTAAGGCCAACGTTTGGACTTGTGATTTAATCTAATTCTTTGGCTTTAGTGGTTACACACATCAGTTTGTGTTGTGGAATAACTCTGTATACATAGAGAAGTTCTGACGCTGCTTCCCTGCCTGAGTCAGGGTTGAGCCAACAGTGAGGAGATGCTCTGGGCTGCCAGGGAGGACCAGAGTGGGGGCCCTGACCTCTTGTGGTGACTGAGGAGCTGGGAGCACTCCTGGCACCGGTGCATCTCTTAGTCCCTGGGACTTTATGCTTCTAGGTGAATTAAACCTCCAAAAATCTTCAAAAGGGGAAAAGTACATCATCCACCTAGTCAGCAGCCAGGCTACAGTCCATGCCTCTGTGTGCAGAAATGGTACTTTCTCATTTTCAAGCTTTGCTTATATCTCTGGTGGACTATGGCTCTTTATTATACTTGTTGTATTTGGTAAGCCTTTAATGTTTTGCCTGAGTGTAAATGTCTGCATATGTTTGTAAAGGCAAAGAAAGATGATCATCATGCCATCGCTGTGATTAACAAGAGCAGCTTTCAAAAGACACCAGAAGAACTGTACTTGATGGTTGTGCTTCAGTGAACAGCTTTCAAAGAAAAAGCACCACTTTACACCATGGGTTTTCCTTTCTTCTTTCAGGGGTGCATTCTCCGAAGTTGTTTTGGCTGAAGAGAGAGCGAGTGGGAAACTCTTTGCAGTCAAGTGCATTCCCAAGAAGGCACTGAAGGGAAAGGAAAGCAGCATAGAGAATGAAATTGCAGTGCTGAGAAAGTGAGTATCAGACCTTCATTTCTGCCTCTTTGCTTCAGCCAGACTCTTGCATTTAAGGAGCAGGAACAGTGATTGACAAATGTGACTGACAGGTTGTTCAGACCATCACAGGCAGACAAGATCACCCAAGTTTAAACGGTGCGGAAAATGTTTTGTGAAATGCTCTGGTTTTCTTTTGTATTAATGGAACCAGATGTCTGCAAAGTGGGAAGGAAGAGGAGTTAGCCTGGGGTAAAGTCTATGGTGCCATAAAAAGTCCTTATCCACTAATAATACCAGCAGTTGTGTCACGGGCTTTGAGGAGAGTAAGAGCAGGGTTATAATTTTCAAATGCTTAAAACAGTTGGTATACTAATTACTCTGAAATTATGACATGCTATGGACTGTGAGAGCAGATGGTGGTAACCTGTGCCATGGAAAGGTACCTCTGCCACTTCTGGAAGAAGATATATCAGGGTTGTCCACAGTAGGAATTTTTTCCTCACTGTGGCTGGAAAACATGGATAAGAATAAGGCATTTCACAGTTGCTCTGAATTCATTGCAGTCATTAGTGGCTTAATCCTTGCCTCTTCCTCTTCTTATGCCCTGAAGGTGGGATTCATCTCACCTGACTTGAGACATTTGGATCTGAACTCTACACCCTTGACTTTCTTGCTGGGAATGGGAAGGGATTGGCCACTGTAGGATTAGTTCAGGTAGTTTGTTATAAACTTCCAAAAGTACCTTGTCTTCTCTCCGAGTTAAGGGTAGCACAAATGTATAGAACTCTACACTGGACTGAGACACTGATTCCTGCTGCACTGCTGTCCTGAGTGGGACTTCTTACCCCAGCTTGTGATCATGTCAAAGCTCATGGCTGATCATCTGGGTACCATGTGACAAAACAGATCCTAAAATCTAACTGGAGGAGTTAAGTGCTTAGACAGATTAAGCCAAAGGAGCTGATTCAAGGGCAAATTCAGCCATCTTAGGAGAGAGACAGAGGGGACCCTTTTCAGTGGAGGGACATAAATGGGGCCCCATACAGCTACAGGTATTTGTAGCAGTTGTTTTCCATTGCTGGGCCCACGTCAGGTCAGTACAATGTAAACCCAGTGACAAATGCAGCCTGCTGTCTTGCTCCGTAGTGTTATTGGGAACCTGTCATAAAACTCAGCCATTGCCATCTCTATAACCAGACAATAATGACAGCTTGAAAAAGTCTTTATGTACGTGGGTATGTCCCCTGGTACTCATATGAGGGGTATAAGAGTGGCAATATTGACAATGCAGTAAGAATTGCCTTGCATCAGCCTTGACCCTAGGCTGGTAGAGCAGAGAAATCATTTCTATTCTTTCTTTCTTCTGTGTTGTGAAATGTTTCTGTTCCCTGCAAACAATTTCCTGAGAAACCAGGAGGCAGCACCCAGGCTGTGCTATTCCCGCTGCAAGGGCAGGAGAGTGAGTGGGTGGAAAATTCCTTAATTTCATGCAATTAGATCTACTCAGTCTCTTGTCCTGTGCATGGTAGGACCTTGAAAGAGACTTTTCCTTTTTTTTTCTCCTGGTGGCTTCTACTTAGCTGTTGCTAATACAAACTTTGCACGCCATTGTCTTTATTCTGAAAATAGACATCCTTTCTTGCAGATGCAGAATTGAATTTGTATGTGCCACCAAGGAAACGTTTAGAAAATAACAAACTAGATCTGCCTACAGTTGAGGAGAGGGGATATCAACCTGTTTCTCTGTTCAATGAATTCTCTGCTTCAAAAGCTGTCAGTAAAAATAGATTTGAGAGAGGCTGAATGGATCCTGAGTATCTGTTGCTAAGCTCCAAAGGTATCTAGATGTCCTTGCTTTTCCTTCTGATAGCTTAATAATGAGTGGGGAAAGCTAATTTGTGCGTTGTCTAATGAATGGGTGGGATGCCAGAGCCCTGGGCAGCCCTTTGAGGTGCCACAGCCTTGATGTGCCATGCACCAAACCCCTTGTGCAGAGGGTGTGCTCAGAGGATGCCTGGCAGGAGGAATTGGTCCCTGTGCCCCGAGAGGAAGGTGTGGAGCCACAGAGGACGGATGCAAAGCAAATGTATATATGCATATGTTGATCCTGGTCTCCCTTTCTGCTTTTGCATTATGTCTTTTGAGGGTGCTTAAACTCTGATGGGATAAAAGTCCCATTGGACTGGCCAAAATGCTGGGAAACTGCTTGTGATCAGTCAGAGAAGGATCTCTTGTCTGACACTGGACTTTCTCCTCCCATATTCAACATCAGGTTTTTGTCTTCCTCCTGACAAGCCATGTGCTTTCTGGCAGACTTCTGCCAACCTTGTGAAATGCAACTCTCCTTGAGTGCCCCTGTCCAATGGGGGTCTGCTGGGGGATCCTGACTATACTCCCTGCAGCCTCTGCCAGCTCTTTTACGCCCTGTGTGTGGTGAGCAGGTTTTTAGGGACAGTCAGAGGTTGTGGTGGCATGTCCAGGGTCAGTGCGTGCTAATGTCACCCATACTTTGTACCCTCAGGCAGCCCAGGTGAAGGATTGTCACCCTGCCAATGCTGCCAAATCATTCAGATCTGGCAGACTCTATATGGAAGAAAGTTTGAATGATGTTGTGTGTTGAGGTCATATTTTAAATAACATTTTTTTTAATTCAGGATTAAAAGTCTGTGCATGGGGTACTGTAGGCAGTAGACTCTGGTGGTGTAAACATGAATCCAGTGACAAAAAGCCTTGGGCCCCCTCTCGTTTCTGCTGCTTTTCTTCTGTCCCAAGAGTTATTGTCTGTGAAAAAGCCTTTATTCAAAGACTTTGGAGTAAACAGTTTCACCTGCAGTTACTTTCCTGTCCTTTCTTGGGTCAGCAGACCCAGAAGAGTGGGTGTGAGAGGGGAGGTCTCTGAGCTGGGCTTTTAGTGCAAAACCAGAACTTCTGTCGGTCCTTCTGTGTGTCTGAACTGAAAAGCTGTTGGAAGTATTAATCCAGTCTTCTGTGTAGGGGAAGGTCAGTGATCCCCGTGTGAGGTACATGGAAGGCAGGAGATTTCATCTGTGTGTCTGTGGGCTTGGACGCTCCCGCTGCCAAAAGAGAATGACACATTTTAGAAGCGATGTTCTGCTAAGAGAGGAGCGAGCTGCCAGCCAACTGATCTGCATGTTTGTGTGCATGCCAGAGTGAATCATGCATACTCCATAATTCTGTTTTTCCAGCCATGGCCAACAAATCTGTTCTTAAAAAAGAAAAAAGGCGGAAGAGCCGCTAAGTCAATATTTACGCCTAGCAACCTTAACAGGGTTCTTCCAATATGGACCCTTTTGTGTCCCGTGGAAATCCATGGCAACGTTCCCCGAAGACTCGGATGGGTGGGGATGGAGTGGGAAGGCGCTCGCTGTTGAGTACTGTGTTGGGAGAGACTGAGTTGCAGTTAATCCAGGAGCCTGAGCCTGACAGAGCAGCTAAGCATGTGCCTAATTTTAGACAGCCTTTAGTTCCAGTGGAGCTGGTGAGGAGGCTGAGCTCACCTTGCTGAGGTGAGGCTTCAGGGCAGGGGTGAGAGTCCCACTGGGCACCTGTGCTTGGTGCCACATCTCAGGAGAGGTGGAGAGGAGTTTTCTTAACATCTTTGATTAAGAAATGGGGAAAACATGCTGTGGTTTAGAATCTGAGGAAGAAGATGGGATCTCTAGGACAGGACCATCACGGCTCCATTAACTACCTGGGTGTGGGGAACAACAGCACGTGGTCGCCTTTGTCACAGACTTTTTCTGACCTGACATATGGGGAGTTTCATAACCTGCCTTGGGAGCAACTGTGTTCTGGTTCTAAGCAGAAAGAGAAATGTAATCCTTTCCATTGTTTGCTGTAGAATAGAGGAAATTTCTTCCACTTATGGTAATTGTGCAGGTGTGAACACGCTGAAAGAGGAATCGTCTGCTAGATGGGTTCCTGAAGGCAGTATGTGGTGTGAAGAGCTGGGCTGTGGAGAAGCAGCAGTCTGAGTTTCTAGTTAAATAGGAAAAAAAGAAAAAACAGTGCTTGTTAGAGTCAGAGAAAAATATGTCTGACTTTCTTGTTGTTTTTTTTTTCTGTTTTTTTCCTTGTCCACACCATTATTTATCACAAGAAACTCTCTCTGTTACCCTGGGTAATACCTGCACAATTGTACAGACTCAGTACTGAGTCAGAGCAAAGCAAAGGGAGGAGCAATAGGACTGTGTGTAGCTCTGCACCCCGGTGTATTGATTGCTTAATGGCAGTAATGTGCACATGGAAGTGTCTTGTTAAGCAATACTGTTTATCTAGCAAATCATACTCTGCTTTAGATAGTTTCTGCTGAACAGGGATTTTAAAAATAATTTCTGAACTACTTAGGTATCTCTTACCCTCTCCCCCTCCTCCTCTTTACTCTCCTAGATCCTCTGGAAGAGGCCCCATTAAATTCCTCATTACAAATCAGATCCATGCCTTGTTGAGCTCTGAAGCTTCTTTTCCCATGAAACAGCTTGAGTGAACTGTTCCTAGCAGGTCAGCAACAATTCTGCCAGTGCTTTCCATTGCCATTTCCTGGGAAGACAGGGGATGGGCTGCTCATGCAGTGATTCATGCCCAGGCTCTGCCTTGCTCCTTATATGCCTGCACCTACAGCCAGGAGCTGCTGCTGTAATAAGGAGCAGGGGGAGAGAGGGGGAGGCATCCTCCTGCAAAATCTGGGAGCTCAGGGCTGTACCCATGAGAAAGCTAAACAAAAAGCAGCAGTGAAAAGTTTTCCTAATGTGGGTGAAAGTGTGGGAGCTCCTGCTCTCCCATAAATCAGATGATGGTCAAAGGGGCCCCTTGCTCCATCCTGGGAGGCAGTGCCATTCCCGATGTTGAAGAGGACACCCTTGATAACCAGTGTGGAAGAATCACCCCTTCTCAAGATTTACAACAAGGCTACAGGGATAATTAAATAAGTTGAGCCTTTTTTCTCCTTTTCAGCAGCCCATTGACAAAGTCCCTGTAAAACCTCTCTGTCCCAGATTCTTGTCTCTGTAAGGCCCCATCCCTGCAGAGCTAACCTGATAGCCTCTGGGAAGACGAATCCAAATTTAGTTTTGAAACCCATTAGTTACCTCTTATTAAACTCTTCCGTGCAATTTAACTCAGAAGCAAAGGCCACATTAATTCTGAGTAAAATCAGCCATGCAGAAATTTAATGTGCCCTCACATAAATTTGGGCATTTAATTAAATCAGATGAAGGTTCCTGAGTGACTCTGTGGGACAGACCCATCTATTCAAGCCATGGCTGTCTTTGGGTCAATAAACACAGCCCTTGCAGACCTGGGGGGGGTTCCATACTCCAGTTTCCCACTCTGGAGGCTCTACTGGTGCCCACTAATGTTCTCCCATGGTAATTATTTTTCTGTATGAGGTCACACAGCTGAGTACAGGGCCAGCTGAACTGAAGAGGGGACACTCAGATCCTGTGCTGATAAGTGCTGACATAAAAGTGATGGTAATTAGATTGTGTGGCTGATGTACAAAAAGCTGTGGGGTTGAGTTTAAGGTGTTAGTGTCTAATTACCTCTTTGCATCCCAGCAGTAAGAGCTCCTTTTCCTGTCAAGAAATGGATGGAATGGTTATGGAAGGAAAAAAAATGTAAAAAAAGCACTTGGCATCTCTGTCTGTCAGGTATCATCTGATGCTCTGCTTACCCTGTAGACAAAACAGGCTTGCTGCTTTTTTATTTTTCCTCTATTTTTTCTCCTCTGTGAATAATGGAGAGAAGATAGGCTGCCTCAGCAAGAATTGGAGAGACAGCTGGTTGTTATATTAAGTAATCACTTTCAGAGAAAGCTTTTATGTAGATTTACTTGTTAAAACCTGGCTTGCTCCCACCACTGCAGTTGTGCTGGGGTGACAGAAGGCTGACTCTGCTCTCCAGGTGCTTCCGTGCTCCAAGCTCAGCCGACTGCAAATCCAGGGCATCCCAAAAAACAATGGGGCCCTGCAACCCTAAGGATGCTCAGGGTGCTCAGATGTGGCCACGGGTTAGGAAGTGATACCCAGTGAATGATGTTGATGTCAGTGGTGGAAGGGTAGGACCCTTCCAAGAATATGTTTGCTGTCATCACACATGGATATGCTTCATCGTTGCCCCCAGGCATCTTTTGGGCTGATCTGGATGCCTGGTGGGACCTTGGTGCCTGCCCATGGAGCTGCCCTTACTGCTGGGCACTACTGCAGGCATCCCTGCTAGGGAGGCAGGCAGGCTTGGAAAGGGGCCAGGGTCTATAAAAACACTCCAGGGTAGGGGGACAGTTGGGCATGCCTGGAGGCTGACATCATCTTAAACCATGAGATCATCCCCTGGATCAAGGAGATGCAGACTGGATGAATTGCCCTTCTCCGGTTTCAGGCAGAAGGGAATCTGACCCTGTCTATGTGGATATGGCACAGGGCAGCTCTGCCTTGGCACTAGGAGTTGGCTCCTTGTTAAGCAAACCATCCTGCTGCAAAGAATTCACCCAAGTGGAAAAAGTGTGAAACCTGAAACAAAGCTGACACCATTCTTGATCACTAAGATGCTGGAAACTTTGCAGGGGAAGACTTTGCAGCCAGGACTGCCTGCATTGCGTTTCATCTAGATTACACGTAAGCAGATGTATGAAGACAGATCAAGGCATCTAAAAAATCCTTAAGATATATGAAACAAGAGGGAAAAATCCCCTCTGAAGGAGTAAACACAAGCATTGTATCTTCTCTGGTCTTACACAAGTCCATTTACATGCAGTGTGCTGGATCTGCCTTCAGGGATGGTGCGTGGCATTTCTGTGTCTCAGCCCCCTTCGTGCAAACCCAGCCAGTTGTGTTCCTTCAAGGAGGTTATAGTGGGATAAGTCATTTCACTGTCATTGCTGGGTGACAACACAGCTGTCCTCTGTGCTGTGTGGTGATGGTTTACCAGATCTCCCTTGCATAACTGTTGTTTCATCAAGGTCACCCCATACCCTGACTCATCTCGAAAAATGGCATATCCATGCTGGGAGGAGGGTGCTGGTCAGAGGGGATGAAAGCACATCATCACTCAATGCTCTGGCTTTTAAAATACTTCAGTGTGTTATGGAAGAAACAGCTGCACTCTGAAATAGTTGTGCTAAGATGTCTTCAAATTAGCAGGATGGGTTTGTCTGCCTGAGGTGATGTCTGCTTCTGTGCCACAGAGAACCACAGAATATTCTGAGTTGGAGGGGACCCACAAGGATCATCCAGTCAAACTCCTGCTCTGCACAGGGCAACCCCAAAAATCCCACTGTGTGCCTGAGAATATTGTCCAAACACTTCTTCAACTCTGTCAGACTTGGTGCTGTGACCACCTGGGTACCCTGCCTTGTGCATACCTGGAATAACAGAGGTGGGTTCCTTTCAGAGCTCAGCTGAAGAATGAGAACATATACCCTATTTCCCAGTATTTAATGCTTGGGAAGATGGTCACCATTGTGTTTCAGTGGTACAAGTGTCTGATTAAGTGTGCCATTGTCTGTTAGCTAAAAGGAAAGAATTGTTAAGATGCATAAAGCCTCTTTAATAAGATCTAACAGTTTGATAAATGACTCAGCTTTATATCCAGATGCATAAGGTCTGTCTTTGTTACACCCACATATTTAAAGCTAAGAGTTACCTCATTTGCAAGCACATGCCTTTGGTGGAAAGGACAGCATTTTCACCAGAGCTTGCAGCTCAGATCTCCAAGGATGTGTTGGTGCCTAAAAGTGACTAAGTATGTACCCCAAGGTGGCTTTGTTAGGCAAAGTATTTCCTCTTCTTTTTTTTCTCCCAAGATCCTTCATAGGTAATCTGGAATGTTTTGTCCAAAACTAAATTTGTTTTTCTCTTTTCCATGGAAATAATTTCTTCATTTGGAAGACATATAAAAGGCCATTTAAAGGCCTTGTGCCATTAACAAAGTGAAGATGTCCTTGTCTAAATATTAATGACCTATGACATTTTGCCTGTACTCTCTAACTTTGTCTTGAAATATGGACTAGAGGAATTCAGTGTCTTGTACTAAGCTGGTGTGATGTGCTGTTGGGAACCAGTTAATTTCTAACCTCAAGATGACCATATTTTGATGGTCATTTTTTACACGCATAGGTCATCATTTTTTACATGCATAGGCTAAGCACCTCAATGGATAATCCTTTATCTTCCTTTCAAGTTATTGAAATCCATGTCAATAACTCATAAAACACTGGAGTATCTGAGTGGTGAAGCAGAGTTATAATTTGTGAAGCATTGCATAAAGGAGAAGAAGCAAGTGCAAGGTAGGAATCATCTGGCCAGCTGGAAGCACCAAGGTACACAGCTGCTTCTGAGCTCATACCTCACTTGCTGTGGAAATCATCAAATATGCATTTCTAAGTAGATCAGAATGTACAGGAAGGATAAGCAAGTATTCCAAAAGTGTCAGTTCAAGAAGGCAGAAACAGACATCTTACCAGAAATGACAGTTTTCGTGAGTACTGCTTGTCCAGAGCAGTTGTTTGCTCATGGTTGCATGCTGAAATGCTTTGTGAACACAAGTTGCTGTATTTTTGGCCTTCATTATATAAAATTAGACCAGTAGTGTTATCAGTGGGCAAGTTCTTCTGATGTGAGACACCAAAAACTTACATCTCCTGTTCACATATAGAGAAGATGAATCAATTAAATTTTGTGTCTCATTAAGGTAATGATTCTAGGTTTTTTAAACCCAAGTTTGGCAGAAGGGGGCTGGTTCTGACCATAACAGAATAGGGAAATATTTGCACCTTATCCCACTTTTAGCTTCACCAGGTTAAACCTGACAGCACCCTCTGTGTTTGGAATATATCCAGTACATCCTGAACTGACAGCTGCATAAATTAATTGGTATTTGACCAACTAAGTCTGCAGCTGACAACTGTGGTACGTATTGGTTTTTCTCTTATAATGCTTACAACACTTTGTTTGAGTTCAGTAGGAGTTTTGAAGGGGAAAAAATAGTTCTAAAAGTTATATCTGTAGGTACAGATTTTATCTGTTCAAAGGACAGACCTGTAAGCCACTTACTTATCTGTGGGCTGCCTTAGTGATCAGTTTGACAAAGGAAACAGTGAGGACAATTTTGTTCCAAATTAAACACTGATTGCCGTTTCTAAATCAGAAATTGTGATTTTTTTATACGTTCATAAGGCATTGGCTTAATCAGAATAGAGAATTTTTATACTAAATAAAGAGTGGCTGTACTAGGGGGTTGTGCTTCTGCAACTATAGGGTTTAAACCTATTAATCGAGCCACTTTTCAAATTAAAGCCTAATATTTTCTGTGCTTCTGTGTTTCTGTTCTCTTGCTATCAGAGGCATCTGGCTCTATTGCCCAGTTCTTAAACCTCTGTAAGTGCAGAAACCTCTGGGTTAGTTTTAATACTATTTGTATTAGTAAGTGGACTGTGAAATCATTTCTCCTAAGGACAGGTGGCAGCTAGCTTTTGGTTTTACTTTCCCAGATACCTTATCAAATGAAAATTATGGAGCATTGCATGAAACAGGGATGATTTTGCCTCCTTTATTATCCCTGAATTTTTTTCTCCAGGAGAGTAGACATAGGTGAATTCAAGCTTTCTTAGAGGTAGTATGTTCTTCTTTGAAGGCACTTAAAAATATAATTAGTAGAATTTGTTTTTTTTTCTTGAAAGTTTGTTCATTAACTTTGAGAAGGGATATGGATATTAGTAGGAAGCTTTCACAAATAATTTACAGCTCTATACTGAATCAAACCCAACTGACAAGTGCGTAGCAGTGAACTGTGCCAGACATGTTTTTGCACACCAGCACTGTCTCCTTCTGAGATTAGTCTGAGATTTCTATATATAATCCATTTGGTTCCCACCAAATAGAATAACGACCTGCTTCAAATATCTTCATACCTTTGTGATGTCTCCTGTCTTGGCTGACGCACCAGGGATTAAACTGGGACCTTTTTGGACTTGCACATACATATCTTTACAGCCTCAGCTAACCATCCATTCCCTGCAGGCCACTGGAATGGTTGGACTGGGCTCTGAGCTCAGTAGTTAACTCATGCTGAAATACTTGTTTGAAAAAATACACATCAGCATGGGGTTGTTTTTCAGCTGTTTGAGACTTTTTTCCCCTCCACCAAGAGCAGAAGAGTTCACATGCATTTGGCATAATATGTTTTTTCAAGAAGCATCTGTCCAGACCAAAGCAATCTGGTCACTGCCATGTCTGCTGTAAACTTGATAATTAGAAGAGAAAACAGCGGCTGTTCACAACTTTGCTCTTAAAGGGGATAATGGGGGATTTCTATCTGAAAACAAAGAGGAAAGGACTTTTTCATTATTCTGTATGTGCTCTCTTACATGAGCCACAACAAATACATGGATATGACACGATCCACAGAGATGTAGCTTTTATTGGCATTTATATAGAATACCAGTTTGTCCCTTTCTGTGTTAGAGTAATAGCGATGACTATCTGCTTTTGGATTTACTACATGTGAGTTGGTGGGAGAGAAGTTGAAATTTTTTGTGAAGTTTGAAGCTTCTCCTTCTGTGTTTTTTTGTGTACATGAGAAAACTGCCACTGAGTGAAGCTGCTGTGTGTCCCACAGTGTTTACATCTTGAAGGCATCATCCTTGCCATTTATAGTGTCCAACACACATGTCCAAGCCATGTGGCATCAGTGTGGGTACACGAGCACTCGTCATTAACAGACATGGGTAATATGATCTAATGCTATTCTGGTCAATAGGAAAATCCAAAGCTGTTGAACTTGGTTACATGACTCCTTGAGGCTCCCTTGAGAATCTCAGCCCTAAGCAGAAGGGGAAAGAAAGCCCGAGCTGAGGTCACCCATGTGGATTGCAGGGCTTTGTCTTGTGCAGTCATGCAGTATGGACTCAGGGCTTTATACACAGCAGATGTGCTGCATGGCCCTCTTGTTTTGTTCCCAGTGCCTCCTGAATTGTTTCGGCTAGAAAAGGGTCCATACATGTGGCTTTACTGCTCCAAAGGTGGTTGCTTCTTTGTGCCTGTGTAACTCAGGCTCAGCTGGGGCAACACAGGACCTTGACTTTCCTGTGCCATCTCTGGATTATCAGTGGGAACAGTGGGTATTTTGTGGTGTTACTGCTGATTTAGGCTGCTGTGGCTGAGGCCAGACTTCAGTCTGCAGAGAGAATCTGCCAGGGACTGGCCATGTCCCCTCTCCTCCCTCTGTGTAGCAATAGAACTGGAACAAGGGAATCCAAAAGATCACTTATGTGAGAGGAAGGGAAACATGGTCTGCATCTTACCTAGCAGGGTTTTCTCCTGTTGGTGTCACTAAGTTGATTTTCCTTCTAGAAACTGAAAGACCAGGCAAGAATTCATCACCAAACTTCATCCTGAAAGGGTGGGGTTGGCATATAGAGATTTTCTCCCCTCTTTGCACAGATTTCCTATCAGGATGCTGAATTGCTGATTTTGTTTGCCATTGGAAGCATATGTTTCTGATTTTCTTTCTTATGATGATGTAGTTTGCACTCTTACCCAAGAGCTGTTTTCTTAATAGGGCCAACTATATTTGGAATCACTCTGAATTGCTTTTCAAATGGAAGACTGATGTCAGTATTTCTGACAATTTTTCACTATTTTTCTTTCCCCATAGATGAGTATTAAATAACTACTCAAGCTGGGGACACCTACACCATTTTATTTTGACATTTGCTTTATTTTAGTGCTGTGCATGCTCCTAGAGTAGCTGATACAGGTAAACATATTAGTGGGATGGTTTGTGGAGGGTTTAGTAAATAACCAAAAGAGTATGTCAGTGAGTGAAAAGGGTTGTGCTTTGCATCAATTTACACACAGTGAAGCCTCATAAGCTTTAGAGATGTGGTCCTGTGTTGACTCTGTCACATCCATATCTCAGTTGGACTTGAGTGGTGTTTTCAAGGATCTGCACAGAACAGTGATCTGGATCCCACTGAAATCCCCTATCCAGGGGATGTTGGAAGACCTCATGGGTTTTGTTAGTCAGCTGTATAATTTTCTGTGTCATGATTATGCCCACAGCATCCATGTTGGGGATGACTGTTCTCTGCTCCTGGGGGCTGGCCATATGTAGTCCATCACTGTCCTGCCCTGCCTTGGACTACAAACCAAGAAATGCCAGTCCATCTCCCAGGACCCACTTGCTGGGTGTGCCTTTGTTAGCACTTTGATCCCAGCCATCAGCCCCATCTGTGTGCTTCCCTGAGGGCAGCAGGTTAGAAATAACCCTGGAGCATCTCAAAATACAGGGTATGGACTCTCCTTACTCTAAATTGCATTTTTAATCCAATTTACATGTCGGGACAATTTGGATAGTGGCATGTAAGGGTAGACTGAAAAATAATTTGGTAGCAAATTCAGCTTAGTGGATGACACACACAGGTGCTTTAGCTGGCCCATGGCCATACACACCTCAGGAGTTTATCTCCAGTAGGCAAAGTGAAGAGAATATCTGCAGTGTCAGGGTGGACAACGTGCCTTGCACTGTGCCTCTGCCATCCTTCTGAGAGAGGCTGTCTGGTGTGAGAGGGAGCACTCAGCTCAGTCTGCTGCTGGTCTTGGCCTCGCACCATTTTGGAAACCTTGTTAAGATTCTCTTATAAGAAAGCAACACACTTTTTTCAAGAAAAAAAGCAGTACAAAAAGTGCCCAAAAGTTCAGGCTCATTTTGGACTAGACTGTATTTCAACAACTTTAAACCCTGTGTTTAATTCAGGAAAGTCACTCATCTGATCAGACCTTCTGCTTCAAGTGGGCCGTCTTATTTCATCTGTTTACGCTGTGTGGATCTCGATAACTGGATTTGACTAATGCATAGTGGTGAGAAAGGTAGCCAGGCATCGTGGGAGTCTGCTGCTTGAACACCACAGCTACAAAAGCATCCCATGTACTCCTCCCAAAAAATGACTCTATTATTCCCATTTGACTGGGAATTTGTCAGGGTTTAGCTTCTATTTACTTGTGGTTGTGTTTTGTGATGTATTAAAAGACCCAGTGTTTAATTTTTTGCCTATATAGGTCCTTGTTTTGTGGAATCTCTGTTTTTACTAAGCAGAATTGAGTAAGGTTCTTTATAGACACCCTTGAGTACTTGGAGAATATTTTGGACATTCCTCATGTATTCTCTGTAGTTAGAAGTGTTCCCATGGCATACAGTGATTTCTGGGGAGTGTGGCAGGAAAAAAAATGCATTTTTAGAGTGGGGTAATCCTGAAAAGAGCACTTGATTTGGCAATAATTCTTGGTGAGAATCCAGATTTTATCTTCATTTGTTAAATCCATTTATTCCCCTTGTGAGTTTTGGTTAACTGAGAGGTAAAAAGAGCTGATTTTAGGAGCACAGTGACATCGTGGGGGTGAGACACAGCAGGGACCCATAGCCAGGGGTATGAAATATATGGAAATGGAGCAAAAGGAGGGGGTTTGGTGGGGAATCAGTGCTCTGACTGCTGTGGATGATTTGTGTCTTGTTTTTAGGAAAATGAAAGAGCATAAACCCAAGAGCTTATTCTGGAAATGGCTTTATAATAATGGTTTTCAACCATTTCAATAGGCAGGTACTTAATTTCTTTTCCAGTAGCAGAACCAGCTCCTGCACAACAATTTAATTTGAAACTTATGAATGATGGTTTTACTTTTTCAGTTATCATTTACAGACCCTGTGAAGCCCACAAATTCCCAAGGGTCTTCACTGCCCTGGGTGAAGACCACCCCTCTGAAAGATGGAGGAAATAAAAGAAACTCTAAAGAAAATGACAGGAGGAGGCAGAAGGTAACAGTGACAGGTTAAAGCTAAAACAAAGGAGCCATGCTGGGTGCCTCCAGTGGCAGTACAGTTGTGAAGGAGTTAGTACCATATGTATTTTTTGGGAAATCCTTGTATATTAACTTCTTTTTTTCCTAGTAAGTACTTGAGCTTGCAGCATATTTAATTCACCTCCCAGGAATCTCAGCTGGGACTTGCCCGTTCCTGTGCTGTGGCCACTCTACAAGGGAGAAGATGCTGTTAAGGGATGTTGGTGTCACTGACACTGTTGGTGTTTGTGTTTTTGTTCTTGGGCCTGGCCATGGTTTCTCTTCTCCAAAGTGGAGGAAGAAGCTCAGAAAATACTTTTATTCTGAGCCGATTTCAGACTAAGCTTTTCATTGGAGGGTCCTAAAAGAGCGTCTCTTCCCTGATACTCTTTCTGAAGCCACATGTGCACCAGGGTTTGTTGGGTGATGGCATAGCCCCACTGAAATAACATTTCTGAAGGAAAATCATAACTGTTACTGAGTTATATAAATATCAGCACTTGGCACTGCTATACAGAGCCAAAAGTATTGCTGGGAGAAAGCAGTTAATTAAAAACTGCTTTGCAGTGCTGTGCTTTTCCTTGTATTAAAAATAAAGTGGAACATTGTGAGCAGTTAGCCTTGCTGCTTTGTAAACAATTTTTCTCACACTTTTCTCTCCTTTACTTTTGATAATTGGTGAGGAATTGTACTGCTTATCAAAGAAGCTGGATTGAGTCTGCTATGGTGGGACCAAAAGCTTTCCATAATTCTGACAATAGGACTTAGTTGTCCTATTACAGAGCAAAAATGCTCCTCTCTTGGGCTCAGTACACTTGCAGTAATCCCCCTTCCCTAGGAGTTATAACACATGCACATTACTGTAAGTAGCAAATATATTTAAACATGACACATGACCACATGGGTGCTTTTGAGATTGAATAATCCAGGAGAAAGGGGAACGGGAGCAAGATGAGAAGATTCAAGAAAAAAGTTTCTCCAACTGAAACTGAAAAGGTTCCCAACCATTTAATTCCTGCTGCATATTTTTGTGCTCCTCAGTTAAAATAGAAAAAAACCTGAAAGTGATCACAAATGCCAAGAATTTGAACAGGGTCTGCGAACCCCTTGCAAACTTCCAGCTTGTTCAAATTTGCCTTTATTCTTTCATAGGCAGAGGAGCTTTACAGGTAAGCTCTAAAAGCTGCAAAAAGCCAAGTGGAATTATGTGCCAGATCATTCTTGCACTCAAGAAGGTGGTTTCCAAATGTCATCAGAGGTCTGTCCCTATGGTTGAGGCTCATGGCCAGATGCTGGCCATAGTCACAGCTGGAGAAGGATTTGAAGATGCGTTGACAAGAACTCAGAACTCCCCAGTGTTTATTGCCTGAGTCAAAACTAAATCAAAAAGGGATCAACAACCACTTGGCTGCAGAAGAGTGGGGATTCAGGTGTTGGTACCCCCAGCTCACCCAGCTCTGTTTTGCCCCACATGCAAATGCAGGGATGGCAAATCTGCTGCCTGACCGAGCTCTTCCCATCCTCCCTGTTCTGCAGTGAGATGCCCACGAGGATTTGTGTCAATCTGAGAACTTGGATTTTGTGTGTAAGGCGTCTCATACAGAGCACAGTGTGCCCCATGTATTACAAAACAGGTTTGTCTGTAAACGACGCTGACCTTTACCATGGTGTGATCTGCTTGTAAAGAATGCCCTGAGGAGACACAGTCCACAGCAGACAACTCTGTGATTTCTGTAATTTGTGTGTGGTATTTCTGACTTAGGAAAGGCTAAGCCATTTCACTGCTCTCACTTCCCACCAGATACCTTAACACCTTCTTGTCCAGTCTCTGGCTGGCAATTCTGCTCTAAACCAAATTGTTTCAGTAGGAATGGATGTGTAGAGCGTAGTTGTCCCACAAAGAACTTCATTATTTTTGCTGTTTCCTTTGTCGGAATTAAAGGGGTTCCTCAGGCAACTGACTTGTCTGCTATAAATAGAAAAGCCACATGCAGGCTCTCTGTCACCATCCCTGCAAGTGTTCTAACATCAGGTGGATATGGCACTGGAGGACATGGTTTAATGGAGAACCTGGTGGTGGTGTTAGGTTGACACTTGGACTTGGTGATCTTAGGGGTGTTTTCCAGTCTTAATCATTTTGTGACTCTGTGATTCTGTGATTCTGTGAAGTGACATGTACTGTGGTATGGACCATATTATAAGCACCTTTGTGTGTGCATTTCCTATCCCCAAAGGAATATCTTTAAGCATCACAGTTCATAGCTCTCTCTCACCATGGTATCTGTGTTTGCAACACTGCAAACAATGAAGTACACAAAAAAAATCCTTCTCTGCCTGTGAAGAGATGGGAGTGTTTTATTAAGGTTGATGGGAAAAGCATTCATGGAGAAAAAGATCTTTCAGCAGATCTGATGGAGACAAGGACATGGGTATTGGTAGAAATCCTTTGGACTGTGGTGATAGTTGAGGGCCCACCCTGGACTAATATCATTTAATAGTAATTCCCATAGAAAAACAGAACGTTAGTTTGTCCAAACAAATACTGTGTCCCTTTCTGCTCCCCTTCTGGAAGCTCCTCCAGAGTGTTGGATCAGCCACTGAGATATCCTTCTCCTTGGACCTGTTAAACCTGTTGTGTCTGACTGCCATTGATGAAAAACTGGGTTAGGTAGAAAGGCACACAGCATAAGCTTAACTTAGTGTATGAGTCCTTTAGATTAATACTAAAGCCTGTTCTTGGATGCCCTACAGAGCAGGGGATCAGCACAGGCTCAAATACTGCACATGGATGTTTGATCGACCCACGGTGAGAAGGAAACCAGGCAGTGAGCCCAGTTTCTTGTGACCTCTTTGGTCAGCTGGGCAAGACAAATATTCCCACCTGGAGTCAAGGTGGGGTTCAAGCCTTTTTGTTTCCTTTCTGGGAACTGGAAACGCTCACCTTGCTCAAGACCTCATTGCCTGCCCTCAAGTGGTTAAGTGCTGATGCTTGTCTGAGATATTTCCTTCTTCTGGGGAGTGTGTTAAGCACTAAATGATGCATGAGCACCTTGGAGGGAGGTGTTACATTCTGTATGAAACTGTACACAGACTATTTATTTTTCACTGATGATTTTATTCTGATCCCAGGCTAACTTGACATGCTAAGCATGAAGTGAAGCAGTAATTTGCGTTCCTCTAAACAAACACATCCTCTAATTACTGTTTTAAAGGTGATCTCACAATGGAGGAAGCAATAGAAAATAATTTTTTAGGGTGGGACACATGTCAAGCTGGCACTGGCATGAAAAAAATGTCTTGAAGTTGTAACAACTTGTCTTTATACTTGGCATGTTGCATTGCTTGCCCTGAATTTAGTAAGATCTTGGGTGTGATACTTCCTAGGAAAGATTATTATCTTGGTGATTTGTGTCTGTCCAAATTGCAAAAATGGTGTTTTGCTCATCAGTTGGCCTCTGCTTTATGGTTTTTGCTTTTATTATTTGCTTTTTCCCATACATATTTTATCAGGTGAGTGAATGTCAGCTGGGGACAGAACAGGGCTCCCCTGTCAAGGTAAAGACAGGAGACACTACAGCCCAAGCTGGAAGAGCCCATCTCTGCAGAAAGGGCTGTAACAGGCTCTTAATAACCATACACAAGAGGTATTCAGAGGGGTATTCAGAACACACAGTCATCAGAGAATTGTATCTTGAGGAATGTGCACTCAAGCCAAAATCTCTTAGCAATTAAGGTTGCAGTCAACTTTCATTATGAAGCCCAGCTCCTGATCCTCTCTTCTTCCCCTGGTCACAGCTTACACAATTTAATTGGCCTCAAAGATGACATTTATTTCCAAATAGGCTGTTTTGATTTCTGCAGCGTGAGGAGGAAATTAATGCAGTTCAGTTTTTGTGACAGACCACTAGATAAGCTGGCATTTGTTAAACACCTCTGTGTGTTCTGCTGCCATCCCCTACCTTTACCCTGCCGTCAAACAGTGATGCTGGGCAAGTTACAGGCCCTGGGGAACAGCGTTCTGCGCTCTCCTCTGGGGGGGATAATAATGACAGCAGCTTAACTTTGAGCTCACTTTTTTATTCCATGTGTTGACTGGAAGAGTTAGAAGATCTCCCACACAGCACGTTGGAGATCATGACAGTATAATTACTTTGTGTTATTTATTAAGTGTCTCTTAAGAATTTCCCAAATGCCATTTATGCTTTCACTTGTTTAAAAAAATCTTAAATTATTTAATCAAAATCAGTTGTATTATTTAACAAAATTGCACTCTAGTTATCTAGGTTGAGGTGGTTTTTCTCTTACTTGTATGAACCTTTTCTGTCACTTTTGTTATGCATTTTGTGTATATAAAACCCTCTTCCTCACACTCCAAGAGGAAAGTCACGTGCCTGAAGAAAGCAACCATTAGAAAACATCCCAGCATACAAGATCTCTGCAGTCCATAACAGTAACAGAGAAAGAATAAAGACCTCATTTAAAGTCCTTGCCATCTGATTTGTTCTTCCATGTTTCAACAAAACGTGTATAATATTACCACTGAATGAAGCCACAGCATCATGGCAGCATGGCTGGGAATGGGCCAAACATACCATCACTGGAGATGCCAACTGAGGCAGATACTCAGCAAAGAGCACAGGAACATAAAGAGCAGAGAAAGTGGGGGAAAAGAAGACATTTTTGGCTTTACTGCACTGTATGGATCAGTACAGTTCATAACCAGAAACCTGTTTACATTTCAGAAAACAAATGCTTGTTTAAGTAATTTCCTTCCATTAGAATTCAGTCAGAGACTTCTTTGTTCAGACTCTCCCAAGATGGTTATTTATTCTTTATCCGAAAATATTTTAGTTTCCTCAGGGGGAACTGTAGCATGTTTTGGTGAGCAATAACGTGAGCTTGCACAGTAAAAAGTTACTGCAATAATGGCAATAAATGGTGACTTTAATAAATGCATGTTCCCTTTTATAAGTGGGATTACTTGTGATAGGGCAGGAATTGTGTGCAGGCTGAGGGCCGTAGTGGTTTTGTATGAATATCATGCCTAACTGAGTTTGCATATTTGATACGATCCTGTCTGACTCCAAGGAGATAAATTAAGTTCTCAGAAGGGAAGTAATTAGACCATGAAACAATGGCACTGTATGATAAGGCACTATGGGGGAAAATGTCCTCCAATAAACAGGGAGTGGAGGGAGCTCTTAGTGGAGAAATACAAGTTTCCTCTGCTCTCAATAGATCAGCAAAGCTAAGATTTCTCAAAATTAAAGTGACAACCAAAGGGGCTGCTACAGATCTGACAGTCCTGGCTTTGGGGAGACAACATGTTAGTTGGGGAGTGGTGCTGTCAAGAAGTCTCCATCAGAGGTAGGTGCTGGGAGCAGGGACTTCAAGGTGGGTGAGATCCAGGCTTCAGCCTTTTCTCTTGCTTGCCACAGACCTTTTGTGAAATAAATAATGAGGTTGTTTCCTACAATCAGTGTCCACAGAAAAATAAGGCTGAGAGGTGCCAAAAGTAGAGGGACCATTTGTGTGACAGAAAAACAAGGGGTTGGCACAGTGGAGTTGTGGGGCAAGAGGGTTTAACCAACAGCCTTCAACCCAGAGAGAGGTGGCAGATGTGAAAGAAGTGCTTGACATGAATTTATTGTTCCTAAAATGGAGCAAATTCCCAGTCCCGAAATCTGCCTTTGTACTTACTGAGGCAACAGGGTTTTTTATTATTTTGCGTGACCTTTAGTTAAACAAATCATATATGCTACCACAAGGAAATACTGGATCACCTTCCCTTTAAGTTATCTGATAGAATGCCTTGTTTGTTTGGAGAATCAGGCACGAAATCTCTTCCTAGTTACATTAGTTTTATATTTGTTTATTTTTTTTACTTCAACATTGTTGTTTCTGAATTAAAATCTACCTGGATGTTATCAGCTATTAGTGTGAGCAGCTTGCCAGCAGTGCCAGTGGGATGCTGAAGGTTTTGATGTGGATCAGCCTGAATACCTGGAAACTTACGATTGTGAGAAGCAATGGCATATTTTCTGTACAAATGCCTTAAGGGAGCTGTTGTACCATCTTATCAGGTTTCCATGAGCCATGGTTCCCTACAGAGATGGATATTGCTTGATTTGTTATTGGATGAAAGTTGGCATCACCAGTGGCATTATACATGGGAGGGATCCTCTTTATCAAAGTGTGTACTTAATCGTACCGAACCCTTAGGAATTATTTAAAATATGTTTTAGTCTTAAAAAAGGAACTGATGTTATAAAATGTGTAACAGTCCCCATTTCAAGGACAAATCACCTGAATATCGTGGTTTTCTGTGTTAGCAATCTGTGAGTATTTGACTAAAAAAGTCAGGCTGTGGGTGAGGTTTCTCAGGGTAGCTGGGAGTGGATGGTTGTGGCTGAGGCACAGGGAAGGAGACACTTCTGCATCACTTTGGATCCTGATTTGAAGTTCAATAAAGAAAATGGTCTGTTGATTTCAGCTGCTGGCCTTACTCCCTGCTGTGGATGGACACTTCATCCACACAGCCTTGTTTATAAAATGATGAAAAGTAAATCCTGTTTGAAATGGAGGATTAATGTGGTCAAGGGGTTGCAGTGAGAAAAGAGGGTTTGCAAGTATCTGTCTTGTTTTACACTGCAAACCATCACCACAATGTCTGAGTAATGCACCAACTAGATTAGGAATTGCCAGGTTTCTGGCAGGTTTAACAGAGGTGTTAATCATCTTGCTTTTGGGGTTATAAAACACAGGCCTTACACATACCTGCTCAAAGTTTGGTAGCTAATTTTAGATTTCTCTTTAGTATTTTCTGTGGGTAGCCAGGGTGAGCAAGGAGATGTTTTAGTCTTGGTAGAGTTCAGCAGAACTTGGGGAAGAGACATGTTCCAGCTTTTTCTAACCACCTTTAGAAATGCTTTGCATGGCTGACATCCTCAGCAGAGAGGCACATGGATGAACTCTGGAACTAGGAAGCATCTTGTGCCTTGGTGATTTTTTCCACTTTCAAGAGCCATTTCTTCTTTAATTAACTGAAAGTTGAGTTCCTTTGAGCCATTAGGCGTCTGTGTTCTTTCTCCCAAGAGGACTGTTATTTTGGCAAAAAAAAGATGGAAGTTATTTATCTGCAGAGCTCTTTGGCCAAGTCCCACCTTCAAACTGTAGCATTGTTATTTGGAAGGAAAAGAAAACCCTGGAAGCCAGGTTAGGATGCAGACTGCCTTCATGTGTTTCAAGGCCTGTGGAAGTGATCTGTGGAGAGAGCAGCCCTCCAGAAAGTTAAAATGTGGGATGGAAATATGCACAGAAATAGGCAAAGGCAGTGCCTGAGCTCTTGTCCCTCTCTGGAGCTCAGAGATCTGCTCCCAGGCAGTACCTGAGCAGCCCCTGTTCATGCAGGAGCCAGACCTTATTGCCCTTTCTGCAGGTGGGTGTCCAGCTGAGAGGGGTGTCCTGCTTGTGGTTGTGCACTCCCTTCCTTGTGAGACACCTGGCAGCTCACAAGTCCCATCTCCTGGGTGGCTTTGCCACCTGCCACCAGGCAGAACCTCATGGGTTTAGGTGTTTTCACCCCTTCCTAACCAAAGTGGCACCAGGAGTGTGGGATTCAAGGGTCAGGAGGCTATGCCATACTGTAATCACCTAGCTGGGTCTTGGAGCAGTGAGATCTCTGTTCCATGGCTGTGTCCTCTGCCTTACAGACATTGGATTAGCTGCAGAAAGATTCCTGTTAGCTCAAATCGGTCCAAATGTGGTGCAAGAAGAGGTCACACCACAGAGGAACATGTGGTATGAGGACAGATGCAGAGAGCACAAGGAATTGAGAAGATCATTAGAACCACAGCATGGTTTGGGTCAGAAGGGACCTTAAATATCACCTACAAGCCAAACCCTCCAGCCGTGGACAGGGGCATACAAGACTGGCCAAGACACTTTGTCACCTTTAAGAAAAGCTTTCAGGAGCCTAAAATAATGAGAGAAGGGATTCAGTGATGGCCACCACGAAGATAAGGAGCAGCTCCAAAATGTGTGGTTGTGCAGGGTGTGTAACAGGCAGCATAAAGGCACTTGGTTGAAAATCAGGTTCTTTTCTTTGTGAGCATTGCTACATTGCTGGAGGTGAGAAATGAATATTCAGTGTGATAGATAAGACGAGGATAGGCTAAGAAGTTCCTTCAAGATACAGATGGATGTGTTATGTTTTAGGGAATACATAATGAATAGTGCATAGATGTGCACAGTCAAAAACATGGAGTAGGAAACATGTTTTGCAGCAGCATGAGTGAATGGAAAAGGCCAGAGAGGAGGAGATTGCAATAACTGGAACTGTTTGGGACTCTTCCCTTTCATTTATTCCTGATTGCTCCCCTAAGCAGGGTCTCATAGACAGCACAAATGGAAACACAAGTCTTTGGAAGCTGTCTGTGACCTGCTGTCACTGCATGGCATGGCTGGGGCAAACACCAGCAGAGATGACTTGTACATGCCAGACATCTGTCAGGGGAAAGAAAAGAGCTTTCCACCTTCAGGTGGGCTTCTGACAGAGAGCAAATGGATGTTGGGGCAGGCAGCTAAAACCAAAGGAGAAAATAAGACATAGAAACAAAACCAGAAATACAAACAAAGCAGGAGACACTGAGTAACAATTAGACTAATGTGAGATTGAGTGTTTTAACTGTTCACACTGAGTGATTAAGTACTGTGAGATTTGACAACTGATTATCTACTCAGAAGTGTATTTATGTCTGGCAGAAGCAAAATGGCATGTTAGAAACAGAGCCTCACCTGCCCCACCTGTATCTGGTATGGAGGCTGTAAGGCATAAGTCAACAGCCTATTAATCAAAATGACAACAGCGAGTTGTGTCACAATTAAGCACACACATGACTCATGCAATATTAATTGCTCAGCACATTTTGTGCACGGGATTGCGACAATGTGATTTTAACTGGTATTATAGGCCTGGTTTGGGGTTGCTGAAACCTGTCTGCTCCTTGGGGAGGCTCCTTCTTCCCCAATTCAAATATTAGAGTGTCATCAGAACCAGCTCAGAGGTCGCACACAGGCATGATGTGGACCCACTCAGGTGTGAATAAAGACACCAGGTTTGGTTATCTGGTCATCTAAATATCTGAAAGTGTGTGTCCTTGGGGTAAGAACTGACACTTCTGTCCATTCCAGCGGACTGGTTCCACTCGGTTATACCTTTCAAAAATATATATAAGGTGTTAGACAGACATTCCTTGGTGTCTGGTATCTCTGGAAGATTCTGGCTGGTTTCTTGACAGTAAGTTTGTGCCTCTCGATGTGCCCATTAGTTGATGTGAAGTCACACACTAAAGCCCAAACGTATTTTGGGCATGTGGATTCATGATTTTTTCCCCCTAAACATTTCCAAAGTATTTTTCCTAGTGTTTGCTGGTAGCTTGTGCCAGCCTGAAGCCTGAGCATGTTTCCATGCTAACTCCAGTTCCCTTTGAAATCTTCGTAACTTCTTAAACAAATTCCATTGGCTTTGCAAACTTTGATTTTTAGTCCTGGGTCAAAGGTGGATTTTTTTAAAAAAGAGAGAACAGTATTTCCAGTCACATGTGAGAGCTATACGAGTGGGGAGACATGTACTTTGTTCTGTATGCTTAGTTTGAAGGTCATGATTTCATAATGAAAAATGGTTGAAGTTAGGGGGTTAATGGAAATTCAGAGCCAAAGCATTAACTCAGCAGGTAGCTTCCTCCCTCTTACCATCCTATTGAGAGCACGAAAATGTCCTCCTGGCTGGAGGAAATAATTATTTGCATCAAATATGCTGTTATTTTAAAATCCCACCAGAACAGAGAGTAACCTGATAATGCAGTAATTCACAAGTTGAAGTATAACTAGATGGATAGAACAATAAAACAGGGCAAAAAGACTAGGATGGGATGCCTGTCAGGATGCTACTCCAATGCAGTTTGGATTTAAACTTCAAGGGGAACTGTGCAGGAAAGTGTGACATATAAGATGACACATAATAGATAAGGACCTGTGCAATTCTAAATTTTAAGCTAAAGCACAAATTAGGGATTGTATAGGAACATCTGTGCCTGTATTTGTGTTGCATTCAGAATTGAGACATTCCACAAATTTTATTCCAAATCCAGCTCTTGGGAGATCACAGATGATAAGACCCGTGAGAATGTGTGCATTCATCTAGGGATGAACTCCTCACCTCTTCAGTTTGTGATGCTAATCACATCACCGACTACTTTCCCAGCAGTTCTATTTGTGCTCAGCATCTACGGAGCACAGATACACTTCCGATTTGTGACAAGACTTTGGATTTATTGATGCCACATAAAGCTGAGGTAATAATAAGAAAGAGAAAGGTTTGATGGCTGTTTCATGATGGATCATAAAGGAATACAGGATTCCAATGAAGCAGACAATAGTCAGGAGTGAGTGCTATAAAATCACACCCCTTGCTTTGTTGCTCTTTTTTCTTGTGGGAGAAGCCAAGCATTGAGTAGCCACAAATTCTGGACTGGAGAATGCCTTCATCCTAAACATGTGCTCCACCTAGCTCAAAACTGACACACCCCATGTGAAGAAAGATTTTTTGTGTTAGGGGTCCTTCAGCATCACCCTGACAAGCTCTATTGCCAGATGCTCTTTAACAGGATACAGCTTTAATTAATTCAGCATTATCTGTGGTGAGCAACACCGTTTTTAGCACAGCAGAGGAGAGGGTGATATTATCAGAATGCCCTGTGTCCATCAGCACTAAGGCTGCATTTAGTACCATTTATTTTAGACTTTGTCTAATAGCTACCTTTCATTCTAAATACCTTGAATTAATTAGATGTATTGCTTAGGAAAAAATGAGTCACCGCATATGACTTGTATGTGTGACTTGGCTGCATAAAATATTAGAAATCTATAGCACTGTAGTTTATAAGTTGGTTGGTTAGAAAACATTCTCTCAAATGCCATGAAGCAAACCACTTTTCCATACTGATTTCTTCTTAGTTGCATGAATGAAAACAAGGACTTGACAGAGACAAATCTGCTATCATTGTCCTTTGAGGTACATTTATTAACTCTTGCTTTCCAAGTATTTTCATTCCCATTTCTGCTTCATCATGACTTGCAAAAAGTCAATGGGCAGTAGTAAAACCTAGCTAGAACAGAGGAAAAATAACCACATGTCATTGCAGTATTGATCTTTAGCCCTACTGTTCTTACAGCTAGACATGCATTTATTTTACATGAAGGATTTGCTGTCTTTTAACACTAATTGCTGCTTATGACATTAATATTCTTCTTGTTACTGTCTGAAGTATTGGTGTTGTTAACCTCCATGCTCTGGAGCAGGTCAGTGCCACAGTGACATATTTAAAAAACATAAATTCCTTCTGCAGTGGTTATTAGGGATTTAAAACCATGGAAAGATTCCAGTCTTTTAGTGCCTATTCACCTTTAGAAATAATTTAGAGATATATTTTTAAGATATTTAGTTATCTGAAGATACCTCTGAGGAAGTTTGAAAGTGCTTTGATTAGTTACTGTAGGAAGTTAAGTTACCTGCATCATAAGGTACCTAATAATCTTTAGAAGTCCAATCCTTGGCTACCAAGTGGGTGTTTTTAAAAATTATACTTCCATGCCATAAGGAAAGAGAGAACTGCAATTTAAAGCACTCTTTAGTGGGCAAGTGGCTGCAAGTGTAGACCTGGCATCTGGCTTAAACTCTTCTCTTACCTCTCCAAAGGCACTCTGGGGACATTTGTGAATCCAGGTTTCTCTCTCCTGAAAATAGAAACATATACCTAGGGTTCCTGTGCTCCACAGCAATACAAGTAGCAGGAATAAATGAACTTCAACACTATTTAATGTTTAATTAGACCCCCTTTATGATATCCTTTGTAAAACTGGGGAGATTAAGTTTCTCAAACTTATTCTCCCTTGGTTAAAAACCAATTAGCTGTTATACACAAACAAAATGCATCCTTATTAGCAAGGATTCCTGTTAATTATGTTGTTCTGGTTAAGTGACTTTTCTGGCACTTGATGTATTGAGTTCAAGTCTACTTTGGACTCTACAGTGGTGCTGCCAAGATGTGAATCTGGCCAAGTGAGATCCCCAGCAGTCTTGCCTGATTAAAGATTCTAAGATTTGGCCCAGCTGAATTGCACCATGATTAATTCTGCCCATTGCTGGGAGTTCTCTTTCTCTGCCCTCCCTTTGCTTCTTTCCTGAAGACCACATACAAAGCAAGCCATATAGGAATGGAAGTAGAAGACGTATTTTTGCCTGCAGTATCTGGGAAGATTGGAAATAAAACAGGCTTGAACATCAGTAGCCTTCACATAGGTTTTGAAATGGCAGGCTCAGCTAGGGAGGACTGGAGCTGTATTCCCTGTCATTGCCAGCTGTGCAGAGAAGGGGCTCCAGGACTTTCAGGGGTCCCACTGCTTTCACACAGGTGTCAGGAGAAGTGGCTCTGCCTTTGGGTTTGGTTTCCTACACTCTGTGACCGAGGACATTAACTCATAATGAACACAGAGCGGCATGGTCGTCCTCCAAGATGAATCCCCCACTGTGCAGAGCTTTCCCACTTACTCTTTTATGGTATAGGGTGTATATGACTCACCCGAGGGCTATTGGCACTTCCCACAGGCAAGTGGGGGAGCAGTCTTCTGTGTAGGAGTGTCCTAATAGAGTGATGGTGAAATGTGGAAACCTGCCTAGCCTCTTACTTATCCTTCTGTCACAATAAATGAAATAAATTGGTTTCCCAGTAACTTGGTGGGAAGGAGGGGGTTTTCTGACAGGTTGCTGGTGATGAGTTTGTCATGTGGCTTGTGCCTGCAGACCGAGTGTTTGAGTCAGACCTCTGCTAGATGCCAGCTAAGGATTTTCCAGGAGCCCCAGGAGAGCTGTGTTTCAGCATCCTGCTCTGCCAGACTTCCTTGCTCCCAGGTGAGCAGAGCAGAGTGCAAGCAAGCACAGCTGATACACAGTGGCCCTAGTGACACAAACACAGGGGGACTTGATCAAGACTCAAAACCACACCTGCCAGCAGATGCAAAGTGGTTGTTATTGCACCCTTTGCACCCAAAGGATCTCTGACCCATATTGGAGGGCATTTGCTTTTCCTCACTGTAGGAGACACCTGCAACTGGGCAAATATGGCACTGCTGGCTGCTAGCACGGCACGGAGGATCTGTAATCTGCTGTAATTAGCACATGCACACTCAGTTTGATGGGGGCTCAGTCGAGGCTCGTGATTTTCTAGGCTGCCCAGCAACAACCTGCAGAGCTGAGCGTGCAGAGGACTCATCAACTTCATTGAAATTTGTGTTCAGGATGTCATTTGTGCTTGGTCGCCTGTTTGCTTTCCTGCTTCTCTTGTGGAGAAGATACAGTTTTGAGGCATAAAACCTCTTTGGATATGACTGTAGAGCATAGCCCTTCTTCCTGCTTTGAGCTGACCTGCCCTTTTGGTTACATCTGTGTTTTCTGAGTGCATAAACCGTCTCTGCTTTGTGGTGTTCTTGTCCTTATCAGCAGCAGCACACCCATATAAAAGCACTAGCTTTTAGGGTAACCCAGTAGCTAAAGATCCTGTCAAAGTCACAGCTGAGAGTCCCAGTTTTGTGGCATCTGTGTGACAGCTCCATTTATTCCCCCTATGGTGGAATGAAATACCTACTTTTGTTACATCTTCCAACTCTGTGCTCATCCAAATACACATTTATCCATGTTTTTGTGTAACTTACCTATACAGGTGCGTGGGTGTTATAACATTCATCCTTCATTAGTATGTATTCAAACCAATGAAGGAGATAATAGTAGACAACAACCGCCCCGTGTCTGTGTCAAACGGGTATTTCATGGCTGACAGAGCTTTGCTTTCAGAGGTGTAGTATCTGCTGCCAGGTTTCAGATATGACTGGATGTATGTGTACATACTGCACTCACCTGAGGACCAGGAGGCCACAAAAGGTGTGCTATACCAGCTCTTCATTCACTGTAAACTGAGAGCTTCTCCTTTTGTGAGGGGTAACTGCTAACTGCAGCCAGATCACCCTTCCAAGACTGTCAGTCCTCCTGCTTCTCAAGGGTTTTGCAAACCTTCTGTGTTCATGGAACCCCTCCAGAGCAACCCACCTCGGCCCAGGAGGTGGTGCTCACCTGTAGCTGCATGGAGCATCTCATGTTCCCCAGGCAAGGGAGTGGGAATCAGCTCTAATTACGGGCTGCACATGTAAACCCACAGTCTCCACGCTGCAAAAACAGGGCTGCTGCCAGCAACTAAAAGATGGTACACTGTTTTTGTCTGAGAGAAGTCCTTGCAGACACTACTTTTATCTTTTTCACCTTTAATGATTAATTCATCATTAATACTTGTTTTGATGTGTTTCAAATTAAACAGCCTGGAGGTTTTTGCTCAAGCTTTGCAAGCCTTTTTGATCGCTGCCAGTTGGGATCCGCTGATTGGAAACCATCATTCTGATGTCTTGGTCTGCTTTTTGTGGAAATCGAGGATATTCCTGAAATCAGGGGTGGCACTGACACAGGGATATTCCTGTTGCCTTGAATAGGTTTCTGGTTCTGTTGCAGGAATACAAGTATTTCAGAAGGTTATTTGGACCTAGTCTTCTCACTAGAATTGCAGCTTATAGTCATAGAAGATCCAGAGCTTGAAACTCTTTTCCTCAAATGACTGCTGAGCAGCATTCATGTGAAAATGCTTGAGAAAAATGAACATAAGGTCAGCACCTAACTCCAGGTGTGGGACTGAGGAATCACTCATGTTTATTCTCAGAGTGTCTGCATTGCTTTGCTACTTTTGTGGAGGGATATAAAGTTCCACTGGTGCCTGGCAAGAAACCAGGGACCTGTGCTGGTGACGTTCAGCTTTTGTCTGAGCTCTGTCGTGATGCGGATGCAAGGCAGAGGAGGGCATAACCTCAGCCTGTGTCCCAGGGAAGCAACAAGCCCATGGGCTCACTCCTTATATGCCTAATGGGCCCAGCAGAACACTTGGCACAGCAGCTGGAGCCAGCTGTTGTTTCACAGCTGGCCAGGATGCTGCCTCCAGCATCCCTTTCGGACTGTGCCTGATTGCAAGAAGGTACCTCCAGGAGGAAAATACACTTGCTCTGGACCAGAGGAGGTTCATACAGCTCTCTCCCCTTCCCAGCAGGGAACCAGATTTTAAAATGAGCAAACAGTCCCCACTTCCTCAAGCTGCCCTGTTGTGCAGTGATGCAGGAAGACAGAATGCAAATATTTCTGCCAGTGAAGGAGCCAGACCAGTCTCTGCCCACGGAATCTGCATAAATGAACAGAAAGATTACACTGCTAGGAAGTACAACGTGAGGTAGGGCAGGGATCAGAATTTGGGAGGTGTATGTGAGTAGGTTTTGTCACAGCCAGTTACTGTTACAGCTGCTTAACTACACAGCTCAGGTTTCCAGCTGTGGCTTGTCTCCAATTTGACTTTATCACCGTGAAATCTCTTGAGAATATTTTATGCACTTGGTACATAAGGCTGGCATTTGCTAGAGGAGACATGCAGTGCTGGGGAAGAAAGGCCACTGAAATTGTTGGAAGGATTTCTGAGTCTTCACTCTTGAGTAACAGGAGGTTACAGAGGTGATGAGTAGGATCTGAAAAATGAAATGGAGAGAGTTTGAGTTACATAAGCATGAGACAATGTGTCCTGACATCTCCCCATCCTTTCTCCTCCACGTGGTGAGTGACACCCCATGCATACCCCAGAGGAGGCAGCTGCTTTGGCAGCAGAACTACTCAGTATCCTGCTTGGACACTGGGTCAGGACAAATCCCATCACGGCTCATTACTTTGCATACAGAAAATTAGATGCCTGATTGAAATGTAAAATCATGAAAAAACTATACTGAAAACAATGTTAGTATTAAAATCATCACAGTCTTCTAGGGCTAATAAAGGTAGGTCTTTTGGTTTGTGTCTTTCTCCTGAATTTTGGCTGTTCCTGGTTCTTTTGAATACCTGCTCTGAGCCACTTGCTGCTTGCCACCAGCCCTGGAGCTTTTTATCACAGTGTCCTCTTCAGTCACAGCTGAGGGAAGGTGTATGGAGTGACTCATCCCTTCATGTTTGCCTTTGTGTACCATCTTCTAGGGCATCCAGGGTCTTTCTCTTCTAGTTGGTTTTCCAAAGCACACCAAATTAACCTGACAGAAACACAGAGATCTTAAAGATATTAGTAAAGACATTAATTGCCTTCTGTGTTGTGAGCAGTCTATGGTTTGAAGCCCACATGTGACCCCAGAGTTCAAATCCTTGGCATTCCAGCCACAGAGATTTAACTAATTTGGCCAGGCAGTCAACATATGGGCACTGAACCATATGGCTTTGAGCTGGAATTAGCTCTCCCTTTCCAAGTCATTAGATCAAGCAAGGCAAGATGTGCAATGTGGGTGGGAACAAAAGGTATTGTGATGGTAGGAGATCAGAGGTCAAAAAACACCGTCTGGCCAGGGGACATTAGCACTATTTCTATGTTTCAGCTCATAAATATGAGTTCTCTTTCATTTTTAACTCAAGGGAATATTCAATACTGAATCCAGTAAACCTCCTCCAGCTCTTTGCCATAAGCAGATTAAGGATATAACTTCAAAAAAGCCCCAGCAATCTAAATGGAGTAGGAGAGAAAAACCAGATGTTTTGGCTTTGCAAACTCTGTCGAGCCACCTTTGCTAAGCAACTGACATCTGCCTGGTTTTGTTCACATCTCTGCTCTGTGTCTTGGCTGAGGTTTCTCTAAGTTTCATGTTATTTGCATGTGTGTTTGTGAGTGAGAGAGAGGGAGACTGCAGATCTCAGATGGTGGGGACCAAAGCCACAGAAGCTGTCACCACTGCTGTACCACGTACTTGTTGGCTGCATGGGAGGACAGTGTGGGGAATATGAAGTGGCAGAGATTAACCTCAGTGTCATTAAACCTTCCACCTTTCTCTAAAGTCTTCTTTCTGTCTGCAGGGATGCCCATTTCAGGGGAAGGTGGTTGACTTGGTGACACAAATCTGGTAGCCTCTTTTAATTTGGACCTTTGAAAATCAACCAGACGTGTATGATGTGAGGTACCACGCTCTCCTCCCTCCTTTTTGTGTCCTGTAGCCCCCAAACATCAATAGTGTACCCAATCCAGCAGGACCAGGGCAGTGATTGTCCCTCTGCGCTCCGCACTGGTGAGGCTGCACCTCCCATCCTGTGCTCAGTTTTGGGACCCTCATGACAAGAACGACACTGAGATACAGCAGTGCAAGTCCCGTGAGCAGCAGCATCAGTATCTGCAGGTTTTTCTGGAGCAGGAGTGGTGGGCAGAGTTCTTCTGCACTCAGCCAGCCATTTCCAGGATGTCCAGCCATCAGTTTCCTTCCCCATACCAACCCCTGCCATCTCCCTTGCCCCATTCCCCTCTTAGCAGGCTTGCCATGGTTTCCCCCTGGGAGCAGTCTGGTTTGTTCTCACGTCATTCTGAGCCATCCTGAAGATTTTTTGGTAATATTCTTTCAAGTGTAAAGCAATCTGATACAATCACCCCATGTGAATGTGTGTGAGACTATCCTAATATCTGTTGAAATTATTGACTCATTTCAACCAAGTAAGGCAGCTGAACAGAGGTAAGTTTCCAGTGCTGTCCAGAGCAGAAACTGTGATTTAAACACTTCCCTTGGCCAACTGGTGGATCCATCAAGCCCAAGAACCCCCAAGCTGCTGGCAAAACTCTCTCCAGGGTACGTGTGGGAATAATGGAACACAGATTCTCAAAGACATTCGGTTACTCAAAGCCACAAATCCTAACAGACTCAGGCTTTGCTAGTTCTGGCTTTCACAAAATTATTCATGCCTTCTTGTGGCATTTTATCCCTTACACGTACTGTTCATGGAGGTGCAGCATTAAATGTCATGTCTTGCAAATGTAACACTGGCTTGGAAAAGAGTTGTTGTGGAGGGAACCTGCCCTACTTAAATGGCTCTTGTGTTTGCCCAAGGTTTTTGTGCAGTATTCTTCTAACTCATCCTAGTTTTCAGTGTTAAATATGATAGATGTTAATGTAAGTGATTCAATCGTAGTTTATAGCTGGTGTCCTTAACATGCTGTCCTGGCAGCTCAGCAGCAAAGTCTGGGTTCTCTGCTTTTATGTGTGCAGAGTGCTACCCCTCTAATTAATGATCCACAGGGGGTTTAATTTCAGCTTTTTGGCCTCTGGGATGGTCAGGAACTGGCAGAGATGTACAGAAAGCTCAGTCATTACAGGATTTAGTTTCCCCTATTGTGTATCTACTTCCAAATTTCAATCCTTTGCTTCTTCAGAGCAATCTCCAGCTAAAGCCCATGGAATATGTACTATTCTTTTTTTCCAAACTTCGAGGTGAGTGTTGTGTATTAGGGCTAGTTCTGGACCTATGGGGCTTGTACCCTTCTGGTGGCAGTGGGTAGGACACGGTGTCTCTGTGCTGGCCAGTGGCACGGGAGGATTTTAGCATCACTGTGGTGCCGTGCCATGTACTCATCACCACTCCAGCGCTGCAGCACACCCCACTTGGCGTGATGGAAACTGTCCTGCCAGGAGAAAATGCCACTCCTGGTCAGGTTGAGTCTTGTTTTTGGGGATGTATTTCAGCTCCTTTCTGTGTTTCTGAACGCTGTAGCAATCAGGGAAAATGACAATTCCCCTATCAATGATCTTGTGCAATGGCTCCACAGCAAGCAGAGGGACCAGTCTGTGCTTGGGGCTCTGATCAAACACTCTTTCATCAGCCTTTGTTTGCACAGCTGCCTTGCCCACAAAAGTCACTTGAAGTCCTTTTTGCCCAGTTCAGTTTGCTCCTTTAAGGCTTGGCTAGCAATGTGTTAAAGTATTGCTCAAGTGCAGCACTGTCTTCATTTGTTTGTGTTGTGGACACCTTGATAATTTTGCATGGTTGCATCAAACCCCATGGTTTGTGTCTGCCTGAGGCACAGCATCCACACCAGTGCTGTTCTCAACACGGGGAATCCATCCTTTCTTTTCATGGTTTCTTACCTGTGTTAATCCCTCTGCGTGTTTGTTTGTTTTTCATTTTGTTGGTTTTTTTTTTAAATACTTAAATTTCCCTGATCCTCACTCCTGGAATTGCTTTCCTCTTCTTTCCCCTGGATTGCAGCATCTCACGGGCCTTGTAAGGTGAAGAGTCTTGAGTGTAAAAAAGTATTAGCCTCTCTTTATTTGTATTTTTATTTCTAAGGGTCTGCTTTCTGCCTAATGGCCTCAGAATATTCCAGAAAATGAACAAAGCCATGGTGCCCTTTGTGTCACCGGGGGCACATCAGGGTGTGGGAGATGGAAGCAGCTCATGGGGTTTGCCAGGAAGGAGGGGGAACATCAGGAAAAACAGCAAGTGTGATGAAAGGGGGGCTAAAGGGGTGATAAGGGTGATTTTCCTTATCTGGATGTTTCCTTGTTCATAACAATTTGCATAACCTAATCTAATTTGCTTTAACCAAGTCCATCCTTTCATGCTCACTTTCGGGGCTTTTTTTATTCCTTTGGAAGCAATTAATGGGAACTGCTGTCACCCCAGCCCATGTCCATGTCCCCTCTGCTAGAGGCACAGTGTTGCACCATCATGTACCCCAATGGCATCGATGTGTTGCTTTGTGCAAAGTTAATCCAGGGCAGGTTTATGAGTCACAATGTGGGAACCGCACACTGGGAAGGGGGCAGTCTGGAGGGGAGGACAGAATGAAGGAAAAGGCTGCAGAGAAGTGGGGTTGAGATCATCTTGCTGAGTTGGGGTGGAGAAAGGATTGAAATAACGTGTCCCATTGGTTAAGATAAAACTCTGGGATTGAGGGATCTGCATTCTCGGCGCTCTCTGCCCCCTCCTCTCATGTGAGAAAGCTTCAAGTTTTCCTTTACGATGCTTCCTCTTTTGTAAAGTAAGAGCAGCTCCTTTTAAAACAATAAATCCTGTCAGGTCTTGAGAAGATCAGACAGCCTGGTGAGTATTTCTGCTGGGTGAGCTCACTGGGGAGCCTGCGTGCAGGCACTTGGAGGCTTAGCAGAAAGAATCCTCTGGACCTTTGAGATTGACTTGGTGCTCCTGGAGTGGGATAAAAGTGGAGTTAATTAACCCATTCTCAAATCCCTCCTGATCCGTGACCATCAAATAGCAGCTGCTGTTGCACAGTGCCTTCCTTGGCTCTCAATGTACCCAAGCATCCATGCAAGCCAGAAGTGTGTCTGGCTGCCACCTGCACGTCTGGCACTGCTGTTCTGCTTTCAGAGAACTGGGACAAATTTGCCCCATTCCCATTGGCCTTTGTGGTATCACCAAAATGATGTGATGCTACTGCTCCTGGTTTTCCAAACCCCAGGGTGCTATTGCAGTGAACAGAGTTCAGCCTTGAAGAATTAATTATTGTATATCAGGGCTGTGAGTGATTGCTTTAAGGTGAAGAAAGGAGCGCACAAATTTCTGTATGACTTTCTGGAGTGAGAGGCAGAGGAGCTGCTGCTGGGCAGTGGCCTCTGTTGGGAAGCCCACGGCTCCTCTGGTCCAGCTTCAGCAGCAAAACCCCCAGATTTATTCAAACTGTGGGTTTCACCCTAGGGGATTTCCATGTCACTGTTGTTTTTTTTTAATTTTGAATTCCATTTTCCTTTTAATAGCTTATCTTTTGAGTTCATCTGGGTAGGTAAATGCTGTGTAGGACAAGCTGTTTCATTGACAGGTGTGCAGCGTGCACTTCACCAGGGATATTAAACATTGCATAACACCCCAATTAAGGCCTTGCTGGTCTTGGGGAGGCTGAGAGAAAGTGGAGACAAATTTATTCTCACTTGTCTCAGCAAGCCCCTTGAGTGCAGCAGCCACCAGAGTGGTGCATGGTGTGCACAGGTATCACCTCCCAAAGGGCCATCTTCTTCCACATGCCTTCATCCCTATGAGACATTGCTCTCTGTGTACTCTGGGGGTGATTCAGCTTCTTCTGCTGCCTTCTTCCAGTTTATATTTGCTGAATCCCACACTCCCACATCCTGCATCTGGTTTCAAAGAGGGGCAGATTGGCTCCATACAGAGGACATTGTGATGATTGGGCCAAACCTTTTCTCCCCCTTCTCTTCAGCACAGAGTACATTTGTCTGCCTTCTGATAGCACAGTGGTGCAGTGCCCATTTGGTTTGCAAATCAGGGTGAGGAGAGGGTCTTGCTGCAGCCCTGAGCGTGCAGCCTTGCATGTCTGATGAGCTCTTCTCTGCCCTCTGTTCCCCTGGCTGGTTGCTTTTTGGGTAACCCACTCATTGGCCATGTGTGTCATGGTCAGGGGTGGCTGCAGCTGCCTCAGAGGGGGTTTGGCTGGTTTGGGGAACCTCTGAGGTTCTCAAAAATAGAAATGCAAAGCGTTAATGCAGGCATGGTAAACCCCATAAGCTGGGAACTTCAAACAGATAGCACCGTGGCAGATTGTGTTAAACTGCCTTGGTCATGATGGTAGGAGGAACACAAATGTTCATGTGAATGTGCATGTGCCTAAAGGAAAATAGATAAAGACACATAATGATTTTCATTAAAAGTGACTAATTACTTGAAATGCCATTTGTGCTTTCAACTAACCTAAACAAGGCAAAACCACCCTTGTCCTACCTAGCCCTTAAGGGACCAGCCACTAGACCTGCACAGCAAAATAAATGTGTCCAAACATGCTGTGTAAAGCCAGGTGGGTGGGGTATTGGCTTCTTGTTGCAAATACGACAAATTTAATTTGCCATGCAATCTACCTGGAAATTTTGCCGGAAATATCATGGGATTTTTCAGATATTTAGGTAGAGTTAAGAGCCACATCATGTATTTGTTGCTGTAACATCCTGTAGTGCATTGTATTTCAGTTTGCTGATTGTTGATGTTAAATTTCCTGTGTGTGGAGGCCCTTATATGAATACAGCTTTTGATGACTGATTATGGGCATAAATTCAGGTTCAGTCATAATCTTTCCAGTGAATTCAGAGGAAATTAAATAAGTCTCTGTGGTTACGGGAAAGATCCTGCTGGGCACAGGGGACCTTCTGCTCTCAGCATCATCACACAGATGTTAGGACACTTGGGACCATTGAGAATAAGGTCCAGATACATGATTAAGCATCTTAATTACACTACTTGAGCCTACAAACATGCAGGGAGTTTTGTATTTGCTGACAGTGCACGTTTGCTTTCTTTCTGAACATGTCCATCTGTTGCTTAATGAGTGGCCTCTGCTTAGCATTTTCCATCTTTCTCTTGCTCTTAAAATGATTGTCTGGAATTGGTGTAATTAATATTCTGCCCCTGAGCTTGTCCTGGTAGTCTCCTTAGGGTTTGCACAACTTAAATGTATCCTTTGGAAATTATTTGTAAGCATTTAAGAGCAAATCCAGAGAGGCACTGCTCACTTAGTTAATTAGATGGATGCTTATGGAGATGATTTTTGTCTTTAAAGCTAGTGTTTTGACAAGAGGCTTGGTGGGAACAGGATGTAGACAACCCATGAAGTCTCTTGGAGCTGTTGCACAGAAAGCACAGAGTGCTTAGTAATGCCCCAGGGAAATTGGGGTGTGAAGACCAGGCTGGACATCAGAGCAGGGCGAATTTGGTGGGAAGAAGTTTCTGCATGAGGTCAAATCCCTGCTTTCTCCCTGCCATCTGACATCCTGCCTCCATCATTCCCTTGCCCTGCAGCAAAGCTGTCCTGAGAATTTAACCTCCAACCAACCATCTTCATTCATCTGAACCTCTCATGCCTCAGATACACATAATCCTTACACATTTTGCAGAGAGGATTGAAAGAAATTCCTCTGAGTAATAACAGTATTCTGGGCTGTGAATGTTGTTTACTTTGGTTGGAAGGGACCATAAATATCATCTAGTTCCCACCCCCCTGCCATGGGCAGGGACACCTTCCACTAGATCGGGTTGCTCAAAGCCCCATCCAACCTGGCCTTGAACACTGACAGGGGTAGGGCATCCACAACTTCTTTGGACAGCATCTTAACCAGGACCTCACCACCCTCACAGTTAAAGAATTTCTTCCTAATACCTAATCCAAACCTACCCTCTTCCAGTTCAAAGCTGTTTCTCTTTCTTCTAACACTATATGTCCTTTCAAAAAATTTATGATGTTGAATAAAACACAGACAAGTAGTGCCTAACTAAAAATAGCTTTATGTTTCACAGTCATGTACAAAAATTAAAATCACTATTTCATCTTATCTTATCTTGTGTCTTTTCAGGATCAAGCATGAAAATATAGTTGCCCTGGAAGACATCTACGAGAGCCCGAACCATTTATATCTGGTCATGCAGTTGTAAGTACTGAACCTAATGAATTTTTTGTGTCAAAATTACCATCTCTTCTTGTTCTGGTTTTGTTCTTTAACCCAAAAGATGGGGTACATGAGAGGTATTTGTCTTGTGTGCTACGGAGTGCAAAATCCCTGGCAGGTAGTTAAAAATGAATCTCCAGTTGTGATGTGCTGGCTTGTTGTGAAATTGGGGATTAAATTTTTTGTGGCTAGTGTCACCCAAATCAAGCCAGAGTGAAGAGGGATCTGAACTGGCTTCTTACTTACGGAGTTGCCATGGTTTAGCTCTCTGTGATTCAACAGGTACCTGCTCTGTGCTGAGCTCAAGGTGACCCAAGATGCCACCATGTGCATGAGTACATGGGTACAGCACTTGCAAGACAGCATCCTCCTTGACTCAAGAGCAGTGGTAGCTCATACCTCTGTTCCCTGACACGTCTCTCTCACCAGAGCCCCTCTTCTTCCTCATTTCCCCCCTCTGGCCCTGAGAAGATCAGGATCCCATCATGTACACAATACACTGTGGCTGACCTGGTCCCCCTGCCACATCAGCCTGTCAGGGAGGAGGGAAGGAACAGGTGGATGCTCATACTGCTTCTTTTTTTCACCCCCTTCTGAAATCAGTTAAAAAACATGATCTGAAGTTAAAATTTCCTCTTACCAGCTCTAGCCTCTCTATTTTTGACTTGTGAGATCACATCAAAAAAGAGCTGAACAGACAGACAGGTCAGAGGAGTAAATTACAGGTGTGAAGAGCCAGATGTGCCATAGGGAAGCCTGGAGCAGTTCTGGGGTTAAACACCCCTGGGGGAAGCTGGGGACTGTTCTGGTCCCTCGACTATTGGTAACATCCTGGCATGGTGATATCATTAGGTGTTCTGCTGGCAGCATGGGAAGAATATGGGTTTTGTATCTTATGTTTCAGTGCTGCAAAAGGACTTGTACAGGAACATCAATGTTGTACAAATTCCAACAAACCAGCTGCATTGTGGGAATTTCCAGTTTTGTGATCACTTGTTTTACAAATCCTTAATTTTGTTTAATCTCTTCAGAAAAAATATAATTATTATTCATATTTATTATTAGCTTGTTCAATGTAGTGTAACTCTCACTTTTATAGATTCCTTACATCCAGATCTTTGGGTTATCTGAAATGTAGTTCTGTAATCATAGGTGGCACTGAGCAGATCTTGGTATAAATTTCTACCTGCTCACAGTTCAACACTTACTGGGGAATTATCCTTTCTATTACAGCTGTACTTATAAACCCAGCTCAATAATTTTCCAAAGGCCAAGCGTTCAGCTGTTCCAGAGGGGCACAGGTTCAGAGGTGGCCATCATCTGAAAACCCATCAGCAGCCTTTGGGGTGGCAGCTCTGAGCAATCCCCAGCCCAAACACAGGGCTGTACCTTGTGTCACAAGGTAGACCGAGAGCACTGAACTGAATGGAGGGAATAACCTTTCTGCACATTCTTGGGAAAGGGCTGTGTTATCCCAAGGTGGAGAGGACAAGAATGCCAGGTATTTACCCTCATCGCTGTGGGCACTGCATGAATGATGGTGCAACCTCTGCACTGCCTCTGAATTTTCATCAGTAGTTGAGTTTGGGATCAGTTGGCATCAACAGTTGGGCAGCAACTCTGCAAAGTCCAGAAGGCTCAAAATCCATTCTGCATGCCTCATTTCACGGATTCCTGTTTGGGAGAAGGCATGTATAGATAATGTCTTGTTTCCAAGGTAACACCAACCTGTTGGTACAATAGCTGTGAACCATTGCACAGCAGGAGGTATCTATTTGTTTACATTTCTGCCCTATTTCTTATTAGATTCCTTGTGGGGTTTTTATCTTCTCATTTTTGTGTATTTCTCCTAAACAGCACAACAGTTGCCTACATTTAAAACTTGGGTTCTGATATGAACCAAAAGGGGTTCTGATCAAGCAGCTTTCAGAAAGCAGCATTTAGATTGGGAAAAAAGGGTGGGTAAAATCAAGGCCACTCAAAGGTCTGTATCTTGGGCACAAATCTCAAATCCATATGCCCTTCTCCCTGGGTCATTGCTGGCTAAGTGAACTCTAGCTAATATTTCCCAAGGATTATTTTGTGGCATGAACAGTATTTTCATTGCCAACCTTTAGAGCAGTCCTCGGTGTGTTGTGGAAAATCCACATTACAGCCCTTGAGCATCTCCCAGCACCTCTGTGGAAGAAGGCTTTGGAGGCAGACCAAGCCTCCCTGTTTATGTTTGTCCTCGGGTACATCTACTTTTACAGGAAAGCCATGCTTGTTAGCAGGCCAACTGGAAGGATAAATATCACACCTCGTTTATTCTGTCAGAGATATGGGCAAGTAAAGGTCTCAGTGTCTGTGCAGGAGTTGGAAGGAAGGGAGGTTAAGAGGTAGCTGCCCATGTCTACTTGACACTTAATTTGTTCCTGCCTGTCCTCCTGGGAGCTTTTCCCAGGGTTATGTAGCTGTTGGTGAATCTGTCCTGTGTTTCCTGGCATGTTCATGGGGAGATAAGATCTCTGGCTTTGGTTTCACCACCTTGTTTTCACATATATTGTATACAAGCCATTAGAGAACTGTTCAAACTGAGATATAAGACCAAGGTAGACCAGAAGTCCAGGCTGGAGATCCCCAGATTTGACAGCTCAGAATTTCATGTGCTGTCTCAAAGCGTTGTCCTGTTCCTTAGAAATGGCTGGGCTATTTTTTCTTTATTTATTTTCCCAAAATGCAAGATATGCCAACCCAGTGCCTCTAATTTGGGCAGGGTTGTGGACAATTCCTTGCTGTCTTTCACTCCAGGCAGTACTGCTCAGCTTTGGTATGGGGTGGAGTTACCAATGCAGCTGCAAAGCCGAATACAGAAGTAGGACAATCACTGCTTCTCCTCTGGTAATTCTGCTAAAATTTTGCAGGCTCTGTAGAAAAGGGCTGTAGAACATTTGTCCTATTTCCATGAGGATAATGTGCTTTCCAACTAAGAAAACACCTGCTCCTTCCCAAGCTTGGATTTCCTGTAGCACTGTTAAGACCTACACAGGCAACAAAGACAAAAACTAACATGAAACTCTGGAAGTTTCATTCCTTCTGGATGCTGAGATTCCCCCAGAGGATATTGTAAAAGACAGGGGGAAATAAATTGCTTCCAGAAATAGAAGTTTTATTAAACTATATTTCAGTATAATAATAAGCTCTGTTAATGAGAAGTTAACAGGATTTTTGGTTGCTATTGTGGCCACTTGGTAAGAATTACCCTACTGTATCTTCTAAGTGATCTGCCTTATTTCACCTCGTCAGTATAGGGAAAGATCTTGATAATCTGTTGTGGTTAGTATTGTCAGATACTAATGTTTCATTAGCATAATCAGCCTCTTTGTGTATTGATGATTCATTTTCTGCATGCTGGAAAATCTTGCATAAAAATGGTTACATAAACACATAGAATCATTTGGGTTGGAAAAGATCTAGAAAATCATCGAGTCCAACCATTAACCCAGCACTGCCAAGTCTACCACTAAACTATGTCCTCAAGGGCCACATCTGTGTGTCTTTTAAATACCTTCAGGGATGGTGACTCCAACTTCCCTGGGCACCATTTGCCAATGCTTGACAACCCTTTTGGTGAAGAAATTTTTTCCTGATAGCCAATGTAGACACCTTTTCCATCTGAATTTTATGGGTCCATGTGCAAATACTGTTTCTGAACTTTCTGCCTGGGCAGATCAGAGCAGATTCCCAAGGCTTGACTCTGATTTCATCTGCATTGTTCACCTGCATTGAAGCATGAAACAGCAAAGTTTTGTTTCCCAGAGATTTTTTTGTAACCTACACTAGTCAAAGCCACAGGAGGTGGAGCTGCTGCCTCTCCAAGGTATTGGGCCATGTTAAGAATCAATTGAGACACTAATTTCATTGATCTCCTTTATTCATCCATATTTTGTTAAAATATTTAGAAACGTCATATTTTTGCTGTCTCTGCTCTTTTGTCAAAGCTAGTTGAAGTTCAGCCAACAGATTAGAAATTACTAAGGGCTGGCAAGTTGGGATGGAGAGTCATTGCCTCACTGCCTTTGGAAAACAGGCTAAAAACAGGTCTAAAAGACACCTCCAAAACAAATGGAACAGGTTTGGAGAAGCATGTAGCTAGGTAAGCAATGACTGAACCTGAAGACCCACCTCTGAGTGTCACTGCACATTTTTTTCACAGTCAAGAATATTGCTAAATCCAGTGGAATTCCTATCAATACTGGGATCTAGTTAAAGAAAGTGAAAGAAAGAAAAGAAAGTGAAAACCCTGGTATAGGTTTCCACCTCTTTGGGAGAGCTGTGGTCCCAAAAATTGGATCTGATCCCCTTGGTAGGAGGGCTGCTTTACCCAGATCCTGTCAGCTGCTGGTGCTCATTCTCCAGAGTATTTCGTCTGTGTGATGTCTTTGGAGGCCTTGACATCTTTACTGAGAACCAGCTGTTAGGGTGAGCAGCCTGATTGACCCAACCTCAAAATGTTTCTCCTTACCTTTACAAAAACAAACCAGCCCAAACTGAGCCTAAACCCCTGACCTTGGGGTTTTTCCAGTTTGGTCTTTTAACTGTGTGTAATTATTCAGATGATTTCCTTCCCAGAAAAGCCGAGATGATGGAGGCTCCTTCCTGCTGGCTGCAAGTCACACACTGAGGAGAGCCCTGCCCACAGGTTTGCAGGCTCAGAATCCCAGTGTCCCATTCCTGCAGTTTATCAGCTCTCCCCTGCCAGACACAAGTGCCTTATACCCCTGTAACACCTCGGGAGGCAGCTCAAACAGGCAGGTACCCACCAGTGCTAAAATCTGCAGAAGTTTTTATCATTACCAGAACTACCCTGCTTGTGACTTTGCCTTTCAGCTCCATGCTTTGCTAGTAAGTGAGCAGAGTGCTAAGCTGCGATTAAATTCCGAATTCCCTTTGTTTTCTGAAAGCCCAGTGCGCTCCGAGAGCAGCCGAGCATGGACGGGGTATGTAAGTGACATTTCAATGAAAATATTCAGCCTCCAAGGAAAACAACAGACAATGGAAGGAAGTGCTGTGTGTGCCAGGTTCCTGAAGGAGTCTAGCAAGGGCTCGCTGTGTTACAAAACAGCGATCCACACGCCAAGCGCTATCACATCAGGATGCTAATTAAAGCAAAACACAGACCTGCCACACCTTTCACTCATTCCTCAGATGAGGTTTATTCTCATACTCAGGGGGTGCAAAAGACAGAAGGAAATATCTCTGCACACACAACGAGATTTATATCGCAGAATCGTAGAATGGTTTGGGTTGGAAGGCAGCTTAAAGTTCCTTTAGTTCCACCCCCCTGCCACCTTCCACTAGACCAGGTTGCTCAGAACCCTGTCCAACCCAGCTTTGAACACTTCCAGGGATGGAGCGTCCACAGCTTCTCCGGACAACCTGTTCCAGTGCCTCCCCAGTGAGTGATAAAACCATACTGGGTTCTTCAGCAGCAGCACACACTTTTGTCCAAACATCTAAGAGAAGCCCCTCAGCATCACTTTCCTCAGCAGACGGTGTGTTTGTCATCATTATCAGTGATGACAGCAATGGTAACAGGAGAATCACCACCATTAATGAAGAACACTCGAGCTGATGACTGTGTGCCAGGGGATTGTTTGTTTCATGGTACAGGATGGGACATCAGCTGCACACCCACAGACTCTGCTCTTCTTTATTTCCAGTATTTCTGTTTCGGATGAGATATCTCAAAAGGGTCAGCCCAAATTAATGCCCGACATCCACTGAAAATACACTGGGTATGTGTCAAAAGCCTTGCATCCCCTGCTTTCCACACCTCCTTGTGCCACACAGGAATAAGATGTGCAGTAGATTTATGTGGTAGATGGATCTCATGAGGTTTATTGGCTAGGACACTTAATGGATGGGCCATGGCCAGACCTGTTCCCAATTCCTGGTCAAGGAAATGTACGTTAATTTTGTATCAATCAGTTATGGAATAAATGGTTCACTTGGTTTTGGTGGAGTTTTTTGAGCAAATGCTATGTAAGAACTACAGCACCAGGGAGGCTGATGCACATCTAGGCAAGCCAGGAAGGAGCCTGCAACGTGCCAAGGGAGTTTGCTTGGATTTTGACACAGCTAAGCAGAGACTTAGAGGCTCCAGTTAGGCAAGGCTTTGTTTCCTCACAGCTTATGGAGTGAAACATCAGTGATTTGGGCACAGCAACCTTTGTGAGTCTGTAGTGGAACAAGATATGGCAACAACTGCACGCTGTGTTGAAAAGTCTTCTGCTGCTTGTATGGACAAGGTTTTTTTGAACTGAGGAAAGTGTGCTGTATAGAAGGCACAGCTCTGCAGGGATGGATCAAGCTGGTGAGTGTGGAAAGCAAAGTGGGACAGTGGCAACAGGGTTGAGCAAGTGTGACATGGCTGGGAGCATCAGACCATGGTCATGGTAGAAGTGCTCAGGAACATGAATCCTGGGCCCATCACAGCTTTCAGCATGACCATATTGCACACATGGGCCCAAACTGCAGAGCTGGGGTGCTGGATTTTGAAATTGCCCTTATTATTTGGGCATGGGCAACACAGGTTTGGCTTCCAGCCTGTTTCTAATGCTGAAATCAGTCAGAGCATGTTCTATCAGTATAGATAAAAAAATTATGCCTTATCAAAATCTCCAAAAGCCTATTGACTAAACAACACAGGCAACCCTGTGAGAAGGCTAAAGGAGTTAATCTCAGTGTTGTTTAGTACTTTCTCACTGGAGCTTTGAGAGCTGCTGACCGCATCATAAACTAGCTCTTGGCATCATGCCCCTGGGAACTCAGTACCAGTTATTAGTGCAGCATCAATTTCACATCTCCTTCGTGGAAAGAAGGTCATTACATCAGTTGGGTTCTGCTGGTGAGCGTTCAATATGAAGGAGTATCTCCCCTTTGGCAGTGGCTGAGAGGTTGTAAGTGGACTAGGAAAGATTAATGGCAGGGTAGAGATCAGGGCACGGGCAGATTTGTTGGTAACAGATTAGTGGACCACAGATTGACCACCAGAATGGCTTTTAGACACCTGCAATTGTTTGGATTGTGTGTGATCCTAAAAGTGTGAATGTGCTCATTGGCTTGTCCTAGCTGTCCTCAGGACTTTGATTTTTCTTCTTTTCTCTGGCTGTGGGCAGGACTTTTGGTAACTCCTAATTCCCATGTCTTCTCCAAAGAGAGCACCTTTTCCTGGGAATGGCACTGAGCAGCAGTCCTCTTGCTTCCTTGTGCTGGGTTATGTGTCAAGGCTTCAGCTGTGGCTAGCAGCAGGCATTTTAGAGTCCCTACAGCAACAGAGGAATGGTGAGAATATTCTTCAACTTGGGGACTGTGAAAGACTTTCTCATAATGATTTCCAAACCCACTTACAATGTTTTGTCACCTTCAACAAGTGCAGACAATTGTTAACATCCTTGTTCCAAAGCTTGCACTCCTTATTGTTACCTTAGTCAAAGCATCCCAGTAAGGACTCATTAGCAAGGCAATGCTGAGGCTTGGGGTTTTTTCCAAGTGCCATGCTACACCTGATGGAGAGTGATCATCTTTTTTCCCCGTAGCCTTGGGAATAAAGAGATAATGGAGAAACATTTTCTCATTTTTACTGAACAGACAGCAGTATAATGTTTGCTTTTACAGAAATGTGAACAGTTCAGATGAAATGGATTTTTTTTTCTTTAAGATATCTATTGTTGCAAAGTTGCTGTTGTCAATAAGGAAAACAAGAGGTTTGGCTGAAATTCAAAATAAAGCTTGTTCTAATGTTTTAATCTTTAAAGTTACAGGAAGAATTGAAGATTTTCCTTATGCTGGTGATGACAATGAGCAAGTACTTTCTGAGTGTTATTTGATGTAGTGTCTGCTCCCCAGCAAGGGTTGGTACCAAATCCTTAGGGTGACAGTATGTGCCTTGTTTGTTTTTTTTTTTTTGTTTTTTTTTTTGTTTTTGTTTTTGTTTGTTTGTTTGTTGTGTTTTTTGTTGTTTTTTTACAGTAGGTTTTGGCAGCATCATCTTGAGTTTCGTCCTGCAGCCCACCAGCAGTTCTCAAGTCCCCATTTAGGGTTGCAGCTGGGCATGGGGGTATGTGCCCATATTGTATAGCTTGGTCTGGTGTGGGCTATTCATGGGGCAGCAGTACATGTCTGCCAACAATCCTGTATAATATCACTGCGTCCCTGGGAGCAGGAGTGAGGCTTTTCTCTCCAAGCAGCAGGAAGGTGGCTATTTAGAGCCACAACAATTTTCTTTCCATTTTGTTGGCTTTGGATAACCATCTCTTTCCTTTCATGCTTTGCCCAGAAGGTTCATTGTTGGTTACTTGATGTTCACGTAGTCACTGAATAAGTCTTTTAGATTTGGTTCTGCCTCTCTTAGTACCTGATAATTTACACTGTTGTGCACTGAAATCAATTAAATAGCTGGTGTTTAATTCAGGAGGAAGGGGCTTTGCAGCAAAGCATATAATAAATGTTAAATCCATATATGCCATAGTGTGAGAATTCATTATGATACAATAGGATCCCTCTCAGGCACAACGTGGAGGCATTCTGATTAAATGGTTACACTCCTTTAAACAGAAAGGGACTTTCATAACAACCTGGAAAGCTTTGAAGTGAAATAACGTGGCATTGAAGCAAGATGCAAAATTAACGTGGGCGTTTGCAAGTCCTTTCTTTTCTATGGAAAACATTTTTAAGAGTTTGCTTCTGGAGGAAGGTTGTACAGACTGTGGGGAAGGGGACAGCAGGAGGCTGAGGAGTGTTACATGTCAGTGTGTTCCAGAAGGCATTGAATGATTTTGTGACAAAAACATAGGCTCAGTCTCCCAGGCATAGCTCATATCTCACTCCAACTCTGTCCTAGGCTGTGTAGTCAGGTAGGTGGCTCTGATCAGGAGTCTGTCAGTGACTCCAGAGTCGGTGTTGGGCTACCTTGCAGTCACATTTGATGAATTGTAATATCCAGAGTCTCTGTGTACAACTTCCAGAAGAAGAACCCATTATGCAGGTGATGATGAAGCATTATCACCCCATTCATATTCATGCTGAAAGAAAAGATACCTTGCTTTACATTTGGTCTGTGCTTGCCCCCAAAACTCTGTGTGGGTCAGATTTTTAGAGCCAGGGAGATTCATATAGTTTTCTGTGGCTGGGTGGGGAGTGAGGGCCCTAAACAGGATTGTGTAAAACCTAGAATTTTTAATGGGAATGCAGGTTGCTTTTTGAAATTCTGCATTGACTTCCTTTTGCAGTACTGTGGTTACCTCCTCTTACAGAAACTATTTTCATAGGACTGCAGAAGTTCTTACCATAGTTTTCTGCTTTAAACATTCTCCCTGGAAAAATTATTCAGTGGAAAATAAATGTGGAGGATTCGTGTTTTTCATCTCTTTTCTGAAACAGTGGTTAGGTCTGCTGTAGCCAAACTTTTACTTTTTTTAAGCATTTTATAGAAAAAGAAAATACTGTTGCTGGTGAAGCCTTTCTTTGATGCATTTATAGAACATGTGCTCATTTCATTCTGATTCATGCTACATGGTAATATCTTAGCCTGTAAAGGCCATTTTTTTCTCTTAAATTGGAGGAAAAGTGTGTTCAGAGACACAAATACTTACTTATGTCATCTTTTCCCTTCTCCAAGACAAAATTCCCTTTTGGGGCTGCGTGATCCCAGCTAAGCTGTAACAGGTCTTCTCTACTTGTTCTGAAGATGTTTTGGAGAAGTTTGGTGTTTATTCTGTCTGATAATTCCCTTGGTTAGAAGCATTTAACCACTCTGTAATTCTATTTTCTTCATCCCTAATTGATGATACTCTGAGGAGCACTGATATCCTTGAGTGAGACATAGTGGAGCCTTTAAATGTCCATGTATCCCTGAGGAGAAGATACCATTCTCCAAAGTGCATTGCAATGAAAAAGTGAGAAATACAATTTGAAATCCACTGAAGGAAAGCCAAGATGTTAAGACCTACATTAGCATAGAGGCAGCATTACTAAAAACTGGGTTTGGCATTCTTAATATTAAAAATCAGGTAGAAAACTAAAATTCATGCAACCATTTTTGTCTGCCTTAGGGTTTTTGCCATTGAAACTGTGCCATGAGTCTCTTACAGCTCCAGAAAAGGGGTTATTCCTTTAGGAGGTAACAGAGCCAAGCATCCATCCTACCCTCATTATGAAGCTCCTTGGTGTGATGGTGGTGTTAGATGTATTCTGTCTAAAGTTCATGGTCACCCTGCTGCAAAACATTACCCAGTGCCACGGGACAGGAGAAGTGTAACCCTAATTAAGTGATAGTGAGCAGGGAAGAAGGAAATTACCTCACTCTGGCTGCTCCCAGTCTTGTCTGCTGGAATATTTCTCTCACATGAGTTAAGGCTTGTTTCCCTTTAAGGATGGGGCAGGACCATTTGCAGAAAGTGCTTCTGACATTTTGCTTTTTGGGGCTGAAAACTCTCTGCCAGATGCTTTTAAATGTGCTCTTTTCAGATGTTTTTGCAGCTGGATTTGCAGTATATCTTGCTTCCCCTTGGTGCTGTCTTGCCTTATTTCAAGGGTGGTGAGGGAAATGCAGGCTAGTTCTCTGTCACTGAAGATTGGGTCACCAGATGAAATGTATTTGAGAAAGCAGATTTCCTGGGGAAAGGCATTTTATCTTGCACTCTCTTCCCTCCACAGCTTAACATGGTTGCAGTTGGGAGTCCCTTTCCTTGCTATTGACATGACCACTGTCAGGAGAGCCACAGCACCTCCTAGAAATAGCATCTGGGAACGTTTTGGGAAAGACCTTTCCTCTGATGTGTCTGGGCATTTACTTTTTAATGGAGTGGGAGTGGGGAGTGCTGCCCATGGGCAGGAGCAGGCAGGGCTGCTGCCAGCAGCAATCCAAACCCAGCAGGAGAGAGGTGCTTTGGAACAGTCCCTCCATCAATCCTGGTCCCACCTGAGCTGAATTAACTCAAGAAATTCGCTCTTGCATTTGTGGCTGTGTATGTTCAAAAGTTTAGAGCCAAAAGGCAGCTGTTTGCACAACAGCAAAAACAGGAAAAACAAAGTGGGGAGGAAAAGAAAAATAATAAAATAACTGATAGAGCTGCTGACTGTGTGCTTAGCTGAAGGTCTAGAGCTTTTCTCTGGCCTGAATATCCTTTTCCCTGTGAAATGTGACCAGATGATAGTTATTTAATAGATGTCCACCTGTGACTGAGCTTTCCTGAGCACATGCCTGCTCTCAGCCTGCTCTTCCCGTGTGTATCTTCATCCAAGGGGCTCTTCCTGCCCAAGGGGATTTGACACAGGTGTCCCTTGTCCCACAGGTGGACGTACCACTGTCCAAAACTGCAGCACCACGGTGTGCCAGTGGCATCCCCTACTCACCTCATGTTCAGCTGTGGGTCACCTCAAGCCAGTGTGTATGTGACAGCCCCTTGGGTGCCAGCAGGAGCCAGCTGCAGGTGTATTCCATTGCTTGGTTGCTTTTGCTGGTGTGTGAGAGCCCCTGGCAGTGCAGATGACATAATGGTGTCATGAGGGACCACTGCAAACACCCCTTGGCTGTTAGTGCATCAGGAAGGATTGTCCAGCTCTAAATTTGGGTACATGGCTGTTGGCACAGCCCTTGGAGCCAGGGGCTCCTGCTGCAACCACAGGGACAGTGGCAGAGAAGACAGCTCAGGGCTCAGAAGAGGAGGAGGGAATAGAAGCAGCTGAGCCATATGGTAGAAAAAGTAGAAGCAGACACAGCATCTCAGTGGTAGGTGCTCATTAAACTGTCTCTGATGTGCTGGGAAAACTGAGTGTATCCTGCTAGAGGAATTGTAATATTCTTCTGTGAGCTGAAAAAGGTATCAGTACAGAGTGGGTAAAGGACAGGTCTTTTTATCTATGGAAATATATTCTGTCCTGTTTACTAGCAATGTGTAACAGGAACCAGGGGCTGCTGCTCTCAAGAGTCTTGTGAGGGTGTTTTTGTGGTTAGAGCACACAGATCTGAAAATCTGGAGTTTTTGTCTTACTCTGTCATTGATTTACACTGTGGTCTCAGATCACTTTGTCTTCTAATTTCCCTGCCCACAGAAAAGAGAATACTTTCCTAATTAATTCTGGGTAAGATTAATTGGGTTTTTGTTTGTTTCAGGGTTTGTTAGGGTTTTTTTCTCGAGTCGGTGCCGCTCTTCATGGACTAAGTTGTTAAAAGAAATTATAGTAGTGGAATCTGGCCCCTGGCATTGTCCACTGAGGAGCACTGTGGTCCATCTGTGAATGAGTAAAAGTGAATGGGCTTGTTTGCTAGGACCTACTGACTGTCTTGAAAAACATACTCAGGCACGCCTTGACCCCTTCCAGTGTTCCCTGGGTACCCGTGCTCTGCAGTAGCTGTGCACTGGCTTTATCCTTCTTTCCCATCCATGTCTGTGTAGAAACCTACAGAGAACATAGCCCAGGCTGTCTGGTGACTCAGTGTAACAGCATGACCAGTGATGGCCATCATCATTGCATAGATTTATTTATCCTTGTGACGTAGATATGTGGAAATCTAAAGCAACAGACACAGGACATCCAGAGTTAAAAATCCACTTACATAAAGCCTGGATTTCACCTACTGTGCATAGGTGTGGGTGTAGCCAAATGCATTATACTGGCAATGGAGTGGAACAAAAAGAGTCATCAATTAAAACTTGGTAAGGGAGAGCAATAAAGCAGCAGTTTAAACCCAGGCTGAATAGAAACTGAACAGCAGTATCCTGAATTTTAATATCCATATCTTTTTGCTGCAGGTAGGTGGAAGTGGTTATTGCAAATAGGGGGGATGTAGGTGCAAAGTGCCAAAGCACATGGTACAGCAGGCTGGCTCCATCACCTCCCTCAGCTTTGGGGACTGTGACTTGTGCTCCCCCTGTGCAGTGGGAGTGCAGTGTTACTGGGTCTCTGTGGAGGCAAGGTGTGGTGGGTGATTTGGGAATCCCCAGTGTGCCCACACCCCCTCCATCTCAAAAAGAAAGTAATACTTGGGCCTCTTCCCCATCTCTCTCTCCTTCACATGCAAAGGAGTGAGCTCAAAGTAATGGATGTCCCAGGATACATTACAGTAATGAGTAAGATAACTATTTATCAGCCTTATGTTTGAAATACTTATTGAGCTCAAAAATAAACACCAGAAAGGGCCTTTGGAGGAGAATTCTTGTGGGCATGAGATTAGACTTAATATATAAGCCATCTGTGTGCAGGCACTGGCCACGAGTGTGGCTGGCCCAGGGTGAACCATAGCAAAGTGCCAGCAGCCCTGACACTGTGAGCAGTTGTGGGGCAGTGCCTTCTTTCTGTTCAGGGACAATCCAGGCACAGCTACTGTGTCTCTGCTCATCCTTTGGGATGTGGAAATAACAGCCCTTTCTGCCACATGTGCATGCTGTGAGTATAAACGTGTTAAATTTTATGAAGTTCTGAGATAATACCTGTCTAGGCACGTAAGCACCTCAGACAAATATACTGTATGAACACCAAGTGGATTAAAGGACAACTTTTGGCACAGTGATATTGCTTAAAAGGCTAGTTTAGTTCCATGTCAAAGGATTTCTCAAAATAAATATTCTGAATTCTGCTCCCTCACCACAAAAATATGGACACTGTCACCAAAAACGCCACTGAAAATGAAAAGCAAAGCATCTACAAGAGTTGTCCTGGTTTGACTTTTTAGATTTCAGAGTGGAAAGCATCAGTTCATCCATTAAGTGTTGGTCTGGCAGTGGTACTGCTCTCCATCACCCTGTGGCACAAATCACTGCAGAGCTTCAGCCTGTCCACAGTCTCACCACTGGCATGAACACAAAGGTCTTAGAAATAGTTGGCAGAGTTATATTCTGCCACCCAATTCCCAAGCCTGGGAATGCCAGCGCTTGTTTAGCCACAGGTACCTTTGCATGGTGATTTGGTCTCTCCCAAATTCAGGACAAGAAGAAGAAATAGGAGAGGGAACCAGAGCTTGAAGCAGAACTGACTCTAGATTTGAGACTCTCTTGTGTACCCTCAACCATGCATACACCACACCATGTGGCTGTTAACACAAAATTTACTTCCTTGCTATTTACTTAATCTGTAGCCTCTTGGTAGTAAATTATATTCATTGCCTCCAGGTCCTGTTCCTGTTCCTGTTGAATAGTTATTTGCAAGGCAAAGGAAATACAAACTGGTTTTATTCTGTTTGTGCTTTGAATGTGTAAAATAGTCTTTTTTCAGTTGGAACATGCAAATGCCCTTTAGAACATGAATATTAGCTTTGTGTTCAGAAAACATTCTTTCTTTCCAAAGCATTACTTCTCACGTAATGACCCATTTTAGAGAACTCGGCATTCTTTATGTTTCTCAGAGAAATTCCTAAACAAAAAGGTATCCCACTTTCCTTCATATTGCATTCTTACTCGGTAGATAGCATCACATTCCAGGGTATCATAGTCTTGTACAATTAAGTTGACAAGCCTTTGCCTGTAGAGCTTGTTGGTACAGAGAGGTGCAAAGCAAATACAATTGCTTGTAAGGTTTTGCTTCTGGCAAGATGTTCAGAACTTCTTCTAAAAATTCTAAAATTTCATTTCATGATAAAGGATAGAATTCAGAACGATTTGTATCAGAAGGAATGTTTTAAAGATCACCTCATTCAACTCCCTCTGCCATTGAGTAGGCACATGTTTCACTAGATAAAGTTGCTCAAATCTCCATCCAACCTGACCTTGAACACTTCTAGGGCATGGCATTCACAGCTTCTTTCCACCTCTCTTGTAAGCCCCCTTTATGTACTGTAATACTGACATAAGGTCTCCTCAGAGCCTTTTCTTCTTCAGACTGGAGGGCCCCAGCTCTCTCACTGTGTCTTCATAGCAGAGGCACTCCAGTGCTCTGATCATTTTTGGGACCCTCTGAACACACTCTAAGAGGTCCATGTCTTTTCCATGCTGAGGGCTTCAGAGCTGGACACGTTACTGCAGGTGCACTCTCACGAGAGCAGAGTAGAGGGGCAGAATCCCCTCCCTCAACCCCACTGTCCTTCTGATGCAGCCCAGAAGAGACTTGGCTTTCTGGAATGGGAGCACACATTGGCACGTGCTGTCCACAGGTACTCCCTGTGCTGAGGAACAGCAGCTCCAGTAACACTTCTCCTCTGGTGGGACTGTCTGTCGTCTGGATTAGAAATTTATCCTCAACACACTCCAAGACTCTTCTGGACTGTTTACAGCTTTCTGGCTGCTTTTGCAGCAGCTATCAGGCTGGTTTAAGCCCTTTGGGCAGGATCAGAGCTACATCCAGTAGCTGAAGCAAGGACATTTCATCAACATCCTCCTCCTGATGGAGTGGTCTCTAGTAAACACCAGCCACGAGGTTTCCTTTGTTGGCTCAGCCTGTTCATCACTGTTTTTCAGAGAGCTCTGTGTAGTCACTCAATTTTTTTTTTTTTACATAGAGGACAACCCCACTGCCTCTTTTTCCTTGCCTGTTTGTATAGATATATAAATAATGGATAACAAAATTTGTAATAAAAATGTCCTATTTTAGACACAAAGGACCAAGTGTAATTGGCACCAGCAGTTAAATTTGACATAATGAGACTTGTCCAAAGTTCCTTCACCAGTCGTTTCCTTTACTGGAGTGAAGCTTTTGCACCCTGGCTGGGAGCTGCCTATTCTTGGCGTTCCTCTGACATACATGACATCTACACGATTTCCCTTTTAAGCCCAGTCTCTTAATGAGGTGCCTGGCTGTGTGGTGGGGACTCTGCCTTGGCTCCCACAGAGAGGCAGTGCGATGGTGTCAGGCCATGCAGGGTGTTCAGCCAGGCTTCTGCAGATGAATCATCTGAAGGACTGTCTTTGAAAGATTGGGCTCTTGCATTTGATTCACTCTCCTTGGTGAGCTGAAAATAGTGTGCATTGTTCTCATAATCCTTAGCAACTTGAAAACTCCCATATATTGAATACATTTTCATCTTTACCTACAGCAAGAAAATAAGCTAATTCAGTTATTCCTGCAGTTCCTTAGCTAATGCTAATTAACTGATGGCTTTGTATTTTTCCAGTGGTTTTCTAAACATTTCCCTTATCATTTCAAAGAGCCCTTTACAAATCTGAGGCATAGTGAATAGATGTATTCTCCTGTGTGCATTAGTAAGTCCAAGCAACATGTTAGAATATAACTGTCCAGGGAAGAAAGACCCACTCCCACATCTCATAAACCATAGATTATCAAGATTCATAATCCTCTGGATATGGTTTTGCAGGGAAGTTCTTTACAGTCATGTTACAGAACAAAAATAAATTTGAGAAGTGATACTGCACATTGGTGGAGTTGTAGGGTGCATACAGGACAGAGACAATAGACCCACCAGGCATAATATTTATGCCCAAAACTGATCTAAAGGATTGTGAATTTCATCTTTGGTGATTTTGAGTACTATTTGCAGCTGCACTTGCTTTGTTTCCCCTCAATATGCTCCTTCTCCGTTGGGTTGCTAGTAATTTGGTGAATTACTTGTGGTCAGATAAATTGTTGAAAGCCCTGGGGAGGTAGCTTCAGTCTCTTGCTATTTGCTTAAAGGTTTAAGAGTTGTAGTAAATTTAGGAAGATCATCTCTCAAATGACCAGCACAAGTGACCACACATGTTGTGCAATGCAGAGGAAGCACCATGTAAGTGTCTACGTAAGGGAAAATTCTGCCCTCAGAACCTTGGGAATGACTGCTCTGCTTGGCAGTTCTCTTGCTATCATGATCCAGTGCTTACTACCAGTTTGAGAAGGGGTTACAGCCGTATCTTGAAACCACACTGACCCAGTGATTTCTACCATGATCTGGCTCCTGGGCTCAACTCTGTTGAGCAAAGACTTGCCTCTTATCAAAACTGCATTAAGCAACAGACTGATGAAAATTACCAACCACCAAACCATCTGGGACCGTTAGATAATCTCATTTCACATTCAGGAAGGAACCCTCCTCCTTTTACTGTACAAATCAGATGCCTCAAAGGGATCTTCAAGGACTGTGTGGAGAAATGTGACGACCCACGAGACTGGAAGCAAGACAGGACTAGTGGGATGAAGATGGTGGTGAGCAGCACTGATCTGCTTTCCATGCAGGGAGTAGGTGTCAGCTCTGACACTGCCTGGGGCTTTCTCAATCCTGCAGAAATGTGTCCATGCTCACGTCTAGGGGCACAACATGCTGTGCCTGAATGCACCTTGAATTTTTCCGCTCACCATGATAGAATCAGTCCCATAGGTGAAAGATTAGGTTTTGCCTCTGGACAGAGCTTTAATAATTGAACACAAAAAATCAGCATTGCATGAAATGGTGGAGTGCTTGTGATAAGCTAAGGAAGTAAAAAATACCTAAGGAAGTAAAAAGTACCTGGTAAAAAATAAGGAAGTAAAAAATTCCCAGGTAAAATAGCTAGAGAAAGGCTGGGAGCGGACCAAACCTGCTGCTTACAGCAAAGAACTTTTTCCAGTCCTATCTGGTTTAGGTTTGCTAAGTAAAGAGAATAAGAGGCTCATTCATGACCCCTGGGCAAGTGCAGGGCAGATTTGCAGTGACCCTGCTTATGGCCAGCCTGCTCTGCATCTCGGGTATATCCCCTGGCCCGGGGTCTCCTTGAAGCTTCAGATGGTGCCACGATGTCCCTCACATATGATCACTACGCTGCCTGGCTTTTCCCAGTTCAGAGGGTCTCAGAGCACAAGAAGGACCATGTTGCAGTCCACGTTCATAGCACAGCACCGAGGGTGTGAATTGCATGACCTGGAGAGCACTGGGGGAAGCTGGGAGGTGCTGGAGAGAGATCTAATTGTAGTGATCCAAAACAGAGCCAGGGTGTGACCTAGGAGGGGATCCTTGAACCTCAGGCATTAGGTGCTTAAGTGAGTGCTTAAGCTCCTTTCCTGGCCTTTATTTAGTTGGCATTTGTAGATGTGTCCTACATCTGCCTCCAAGGAGAAGGAAGACCCCTGAGTCCTGAAATTGGATCTGCATGGTCGGATTCTCGAGCAAATCCACAACCTTCATGAGATAACCTGCGTGCCTCCCGTCCCAGCCAATTTAAGGACTGGGCAGGGGGGTCTTAGGGCTGGACTTGGTGTTGGTGGTGCTGGAGGCTGGGCTGGTTGCTGCCACACCAGGGCAGAGAGGACTCTGCCAATCCCAAGTGAAGCGTGGCAGGTGGTGGGTAGGAGTCGGTGCTAAGGCAGCATCCTGTGCTTCCCTGGTGGTGTGAAGAGCTGCTCGGCGGCGAGGGAGGGGAGGAGGGAGGATGTTGGGAGGAAGCTGTCACGGATCTGCCTCTCCTTGCTGCCTGCAGTCCTACGCTGGCTGAGTCAGAGCTGGCGGGAAAGGCGAGACACGCGGGTGGTCCCTGGGAAAGGTCCGCACTCGAAAACAGATTTATGAGGAGGAGAGAACCAAGAGGACTGCCAATCTGGGGTCTGCAGACCTGAAGGGCTGTGCCTGGTGGTACGGAGCAGGTGAGGAAGACCATGCTTGGAAGGCTGTGGTGTGCAGGTGTTGCTGTCTCACACCCCTGAACCGTGAATTTGTCATCGTGGTTGGCTGGTGGGAGGCTCAGCCTCCAGCACGGGTCAAGCCACCACATTCGAGCTGCTGAGAGTAAACCAGCAAGACGGTGCAATCTCCAGCACGGCATCCAAGGAGTTTCCCTTTCTTTCTGCCCTTCAGCCCTCCCGTCGTGGGCTCACTGGGACTCGCACAGCCATCCCAGCACTCACACACTGTTCTGATCAATAACACTTTAAAAAGGTTCTCCATTAGCTACTTAACATGTCTCGTGTCGTTCTCGGTTCAGACGTGCAAAGCCAAATAGGGTGAACTTTGAAATCAAGTTTATATTCGGCAGTAATCCAGAGAAGAATTAGCAAAGACTTCAAAGTTAAATTTGCCAAGGTAGCATGTCAAGCCATTGAATTTCAGTTCAACAGCATGCCAAAATATCTCAAGATGTCTCTCATGGTGTATTTCATAGTTTCTTATAATTTGAATAGTAGGAAAGTGATTAAAAATAAGACTGCATCCTTCTGTTTCTCTTTGATTCACTGTCTGAAATTTCAAGATGTTTAAAAGGTATTTATACTCATACATTTAGACTTCTGCAGTCATTAGTTTTACTATGCAGTTTGAAAATGATTCAGTTCAGCAATTAAGGTCTGAACTAAATTGTCAAACACACCAAAGGGTATTTGCATATGTTACAGCATCCTTTTCAAGCTGATCTCCCAGACAGAAACATGGGTCTTTCTTTTCCTTCCCCACGTATTTCCTAATAGTTTTTGAACCATTGGCTAATTAGAGATGTATCTGATGGAGGAGTAGAGTTCTTGGATGTAAGTGGATCCCTGTGCATTTTGTGACGATACCTCCCTGCTAAAGAGAGATCTTGCAAGTGCCTTCAACAGAAGGAAATGTGTATTCTGGTGAGGTTTGGAAGTGGTACCATGTGCTCCATAAACAGCTCAGTGTTTCCCAGTGACTGAAACAGAGAGGTGTTTCCTTTTCCAAGTATAGAGTGGTTATTTTGAGGGCTTGACAGGGGAATGTAGAGTTTCATGCCTCACCCACAATGTTTGAAAAAAGCATTAGGATATTGAGACTATCTGAGACAAGAAGTACAGAAATGAATTTAAGAGGCTGGCAGAAATGCCAGGGAAGAGTTTAAAAAGACTTCAGGAGGTTGCTTTGACCAAGCCATGGTGAGCAAGGGATATGTTATGCACAGTATGTGGTGGATGCAGGCTGCTAGTGGAGAGAAACTGGCTGCTGCTGGAAAACTGTGACAGACCTTTTCTCATTATTCACTCTGACTGCAGGTGCTAAAAAAGCTGCAAGTATGGCTCTGCAAACCTCTCTCTTTTTAGAGAAGAAACATCAGCAAGCCCCCAGTGTAGGATAAACCATGCTTTGGAAGGACATTTAGGTTCATAGGTTATGTGTGCATGTGGGACATTGCTTGAAACCATTGAAGTCACTGAGTTTTTCCATATGCTCAGTGAGCTGTGGTGGGGAGAAGGATGTATCCATTTTTACAGGGAAAAGCAAATACCTGCAAAAGGCTGCAAAAGCTTCTGTTCAGCAGGAAATTCCAGTGAAAACTTTGGAGCTCATCTCTCCTGTGACACTATGTTATGGTAATTGTAACATATTCTCTTCAATTTTAGAAGAGAGTGATATATGCTCTGTAAACAGAGAAGAGAGGTGTTTGTGATTTTGGTGCTGGTGGTGGACTTTCCAGACACCCTCAGAACGAGGAGAAGGAAATCCTGATGGGGTTTATGGTATACACACCCTCAGAATGAGGAGAAGGAAATCCTGATGGGGTTTATGGTATACCCACCCTCAGAATGAGGAGAAGGAGATCCTGGAGGGGTTTATGGTATA
>JAWWMO010000043.1:5441401-5470286 GCA_035047845.1 Dendrocincla fuliginosa
GGGGTTTATGGTATACCCACCCTCAGAATGAGGAGAAGGAGATCCTGGAGGGGTTTATGGTATAGCAGCAGGGGTGATTCCAGCATAGCTCACAGAGGAGAGCAGGAGAATTTGGGAAGGGTCATGTTTGGGTGCAAGACCTTAGGAGACAACCATTCACCCAGAGGATGCAGAAGTTTCCATGTTGATACTGATGCCGAGACACCCACCTCAGAGAGTGCAGTAATGGCATGAAAGGAATAAAAGAATGAAAGAAAAGGAAACTGTTATGATCAGTGTGAGAAGACACTTCCCTGATAGTTGGAGTTCTCCTCTGAATGAAGTGTGAACAGAGCTGTCGCTCAGAGCTGAGCAGGGCAGAGAAGCGGGGAGCAATCCTGCGATTTCAGAGGCAACAGCGAAAAGCTGGATGGACAAAATGATGTAGGAGTTTTTCTTCCCATTTCTGGCTTCTGTAGTTTAAAATTGTCTCCAATGCCAAGAAAATTAGACAGGAAACTGGCCAATATTGCCCATGTATCGGGGACAGTTGCCCGAGGCCAGTAATGGGCCATATAGTGCATTGCCTCCTAAAATTTTGAAGAGTACATTTTGTGTTTTAGTGATGGAACACTGGGCTCGAGTTGAGTCTTCTCTGAAGTGTACAAATTTTCTGAGTAACATTTATCTTCAGGTTTTACCACATTTTATAAATGGCTTTGTTCTGTTTTCTTTTTCCAAATAGGAAAATTCGCTAGGTAAAAGAAAATTCTTTCAACATCTAGTCTGAATATAGAAACTACTTTTGTGCAAATCTGAATATAAACTTAAGAGAAGAGAGAAACGAAATCTCTTGAGGATATTACATCAATCTCAAAGTTAATAAGTTGGAAGAGAATGTATTTTAGATTTTATATTAACTTCTTTCAGACTAAGAACCATTTCTCCTTGCACATCAGTTTCCATCTCATTAATTTATTAATAATTAAACACCGGAAAAATAAAAGATCTGTTATTTCTCATGTAATGTCAATCAATAGATTTCTAATTAACCAGCCTCAGAGCACCAAGAAGCAATTTCTCCAGCAACTATTGCTACTACCAGCAAATTTTAGTGGGAGATACGGAGTTTAACTTGTTTCCTGTGACAGACAGACCAGAGGCCATCTGAGATTTTTCTTAGCACAAGTACCACATCTAAGGTGGGACCCTGGGAGCATCTCCAGTATCCCTGGCCCACGTATGTGCTCTAGGTGGATGCTGTTTGTCGTGTGATGCAGCCCATCCTCTTCTGGCTGGAAAACCTGAGAGCATGGATAGGGTATAGACTGTGGGGATAGAATCTGGGGGTGCTGTGATGCTCTGTGCTGAGAGGTTAATAGTGCATGGATACAGTGCTCTAGCCCTGGAGATCTCACAAATCCTGGAGCTCATAGACCAGAAAAACAGCCGAAGGAGACATGAAAGCATTTAGAAGGGAAAGGTGTTCTTTAGGGCACAGAAGGAGCCTGTGGTGCTGTCAGAAAAGAAACACAAATTTTTCAAAACCTAGTTTTGCCTGTCTCCAGCTTGAAACTGTATAACCAGCTACACTCCAGCACTTCAGAAATCTCCTGTGATTTGCTGGCAGAGAAGGTGTTAAAGGTATATTTCATCTCACGATCCTGCGAACACTTTCTGATGTAACTTTGCCCCCATAAATAACCTCCTACACAGGGAATTGAGAATCACATTCTCAAATTATAGCTCCTGATGTGCCAAGTGCCTCTGAATAAAGAGATCTCAGTCCATGGAAAATATCCCTAGAAACTCTTTCCAGATTGATCAGCGTGCTCTTTCACAGTCATTTAAAATAAATCTTTCCTGGCTGATAACTGGAAGGACAGCTGTGTGTATGGGGTGAAACTGCAGAAGCTCTCTGGCAATCTCAAATGCTGCCTGCTAAAGTGGTACTGAGGCTCCTCCTGTGGGGATCAGGGAGAAATACAAATGATGAAAATACTAGAAGTCGAAAGAGTGGCTGAGGAAGGGAGAGGAACACCAACTAAGCGCTGAAGGATGTCAATGAATCTCTCGATGGCCCTGCCAGAGGTTTAATACAAACCCAGTGTCTGTCCTCCCCTTGCTACAAACCCTCAGAAATTGCTGTTTTGTTTCTGAGTAACTTTTCTCCTCTGCTCCTTTTGTTTGGAAGTGGTAGCACCGATTCAGCCTGAAATCAGAGCCCTGTGGGTTTGGGTTTTTTACAGGGAAACACAGACAGGTTAATGATGATGTTTGAGCTCTAGGAAAGCCCTGCCATCCCAGGGTTCAGGCTTTGCTGCCTTCCAGAAAGCAGCACAGTGTCACTTTACTGCGGCTCAGGTGTGACTCCTCCTGCCACGTTTTCTGGGAATGACACCTGCTCTGTCCTCCCAGAGAGGATATGCTGCTTTTCACCATCTTCTCCTGCCCTTTGTTAGCACTTCTCCATAGTCCAAGAGGAGATTTTCACAATTACAAATGAGACCTATGCAATGAAGCTTTGCAAATTTGGCTTTACTCAGTAGGGCTGAATAAGCAAACCATGTGGATTTGTTTGTCATAACCCCAGTAATGGCAGTGGTGACCCTGTTCCAGTTGTGATTTATCATCAGAGCAGACTTATCACAGGAGTGGGATCACACATCCACTCTGGCCCTGCCTGAACTTCTGTTTAGGAGGTTCAGGTCTGGGACTAAACCTTGCAGAGGCACTTCTGTGCAGGGATGGAGAGGTAAGGACACATCTGTGCAGGAACAGAGAGATAAGGGCCAAATGCCAGGAGGGACTTGGGCATCCAAAACTGCATTTAGCTGGAGTATAAAGGTTGGCAATCAAACCTGTCATAATGAAGACTCACTCAGCTGCTGCCATCCCTGAGGGGGGGAAGAGCTTCCTAATTTGCCCATTGTTATTTACTCCAGTCTCTGAACAGTAATGAGCAACTCAGAACTAACTTAATTAGCTAAATTATCGAGTCCTTCCTCTGCTGAGCCCTGGAGGGGGTTGGTTTGGCAGCCGGACTCCAGCACACCCCACACACACCAAGCTGGTCCAGCAGAGCTGCAGCTCCTGCTGGTTCCAGCCCTCTGTCCCAGGAGATGGTGCCACATCACCTGCACCCTTTCCGCATCAGCTTCAAGGGCAGGTGCCCATCCAGACACTTTGATTCCCTCCTGGAAATAAATGCCAGGGGAATTCCTGAACCAGCTCAGTGCTTAATTTCAGTATCTGGTTTTTTTTCCTTTCTTCTCTTTCTTTTTGCCTTTTGTATTTCCCAAATCACAGGTGCAGTTCTCTTTCAAAATGTGTGAAGTCATTGGGGAAAATGGTGAAGCTTTCTAAAAAAAACCAAAACATCAATTCCATAGAAATGCAGCATAAGCTTACTTAATACTTTACTTTTCTTTTTCCATCATAGGGGGTATTTTTTGAAACTTTATTCCACTTCTAAACTTGTAAGAAAGATTAAATAAATCAGTGAGAAAATGCATCACCCGTGCTTTGTGAACTGCTCACGTTTGCAAAGCAATGGCAAAAATTTTGTCCAAAATTCTGTTTACTTAAATTTTACTGTCGCTTATCTTACTGTGCTTAATTTTTCTGCTTTTACTCTCTGGGGAAGACAATTTAGCTCTGCATCAGAGGAAGTTAAGAGCCCAAGAGACGAATTTTAATTAGAAGGCAATCAAACCACCAGATGGCTCTCTGATGTCTTAAATCTCCACTTGGGTGAAATAAATTGACTTTCCTTGAAAAAAGAGCTAGAGTAAATTTTAAACAATGCCCCAAAGCTGGAACATAAAGTAGTTCTGCATAGTTGTGCAAATAATTTGTAGACTCTGAGGCATTTGTCAGAGTGTTTTATTTGTTTAATAAAAAGCATTAATGTTTGAATCACTGGTTGCTTTAGCACTGTGCCCTGTGATCTGTTCTGTGTTGTTTAAAAATATGTTTAGTGTTTGGGTTTAGTTGTGCCAAATTACAGAAAATAAACTAAAAATAAATAATTCTGCCCAATTTTCAATTTCAGTGTTGTGTCCATTACGAGAACAGCTTGTGGTCTGAACACCCCAGCCATGAGGAAGGTGGGATGGGTATCTCCCAGGTGGGGTGATGAGGGCAGGGGGACAGGGTGATCTCCCCAAATCAGGGAGCCACGAGGAGAGGTAGAGCACAGTACAGAAGCAGAGTTGTAGGATGAACTCTGAGCATCCCCTAAATCAGGAGAGGAAATCTTCATCACAGTGAAAGGGGATTGCAGCATGGCAGAGAGGAGAGCTGGGAAATCTGTAATACCAAACTCAGTGTATTGGACCTGCTGAAATCACTCATACCTGTTTTTTCCTAGGTGGTTGCATTCATTCTTTCCCTGCAGGAGGGATCTTGCACAGAATATTTGGGTCTCACACCTTTATCCCATGTCCCATCTGTTGCTTGAGGACCTCGGAGCCAAATTCAAAGCCTGTTTGTAGTCAGAGGGGAAAATGCCAGTTGACTGCAGGGGTTCAGACCTCAGCATCTCACTGCCTTTTATCACTGTGAACATTGAAATTTGCCATCCTGCCTTGGTTGGTGGCTCATGTGCCAGTGTGGACCAGCTGCCAGCAGAGCTGCATCCTCCCGCCCCAGAGCTGCTGCCCTGCAGCGTTTGCATCTGCTGCTGCAGGAGGGGATATCCTGCAGCACAGCTGACTCGTCAGCAGCGGGTTCAGCTGCTGTCTCCAGCTTGGCAGCTCACTCTGAGCTTCTAAATGGTCTACATTTTTGTGCCTATAAATAACAATGGCAGCAAAAATCGTGACTGTTGTTGCGCCGTCTGTCTCTGGAGCAAGCCCAGTCTTGTGATCTCACTGCTCCACCAAGGAGCTGCTGCTTTTCTTCACATTCTCTGTGTATGGCATTTCAACCTGACCTCCTGTCTGTGCTGCTGGGGGGTCCCAGGGTGACCAAGAGGGACACTGCAGAAAGCTGTGGGTCCTGGGGGCAGTTCTTACACTGCAGGGACAACCCAATGACAGCTGCAGTGCCACATTCCCTTCCACATTGCTGGGCCAGGTTTGTGGGGGTGTCTGCAGTGTCTGTGTGGGACATGCACACTGTGGTTCTGTGGTGAACACATCAGACTGCCTGGGGCCCAGCACCTGAAGTCTCTTGACTAGACCCTAGGCAGGTCTGTTCTTGCAAGCTGAGGTGTTTTGGGATATGTTTATTATTCTACAACAGTAGCCAGTCCATTCTATTGACAATACCTGCTTGAATGTGAAAACACACAATTAACATGCTCTTTCTGCTGGGCGACCACATCCTTAAGGAAGCTGAACCTTGGAAAAAAGTGTAACAATGCAGCTTGGGTTTGCATCTTCAGATAGGGTCAGCTCTGAAAGGCAAGTTCAGCTGGTTTTTGTCTGAACTTTCAGCCTCAGAAGTCCTGGCATAGCAGGCATTGCCTTGTGGGAAGGTCAGGCACCTCTACCCTCTGCCTTTAGGTGTCACTTAAAGCAGGACATTGCAGAACAAAAACAACAATTATAAAAAACCTCCAAAATCATGAAAAAAACGGCTTTGTTTTCCCAATAAATAGTTTATTTTAACAGAGTATTATACAGACGTGCTTTTAATGTACTGAAAGGGCACTGTAACAAAATGCACTTTAACAAGGGGTTTCCAGCCTGGTGCTTAACAGCTGCAAGGGGGGGGAAACATTTGGCATTTCTGTTTTCCTAACCTCCTGAGAGCACACCAGCAAGATTTCTCTTAATTGAACCCTTAAACTTTTAATGCAGCCCCTGGACTGATATGCATTTGCCATATGTTTTACTTAGCTGTTAAATGGTTGACTAAGGCCTTTACTTGGCCTGTTAAACTGAATTGATGACATTTTAATATTGCACAGGGAATACCACAGCCAAATAGAAAACAGACATCTGTGGCACTGAGATGGGTCAATTCTGGTGCTGGGCTGAGGAGCAGGAGCAGGGAGCCAAGTTCTAGCGACCAGAGCAGCAGAAATAACACAGCAAGAGCAGGAGAGCTTTTTCGTCAGTGGCTTTGGATGTTCATACCTGGTTATAACTCATTACTTAAGGGCTGCCTAAAGCACTTCATAAGTCATCAGTGTGAAATCTGTTTTCCACACTGCTCTGGAACAAACTGCTCCAGTGAATGGCTTCTTCCATTGCATAAATACACCTGGTTTGCCTGCTGGAGAGGTGGATGTGCTCTCTCTGCAAGACCAAACTCATCTTGGTGATTTTTCAGTTAGTTATGGAAGACATGGACTAAGATTGCCAGCTAATAAAGCATGACAGGATGAACGTAGTTTTGAAAGGGATTAATCTGGCTCCCAACAAAGGTTAAGGGAACAACTGACATTCATTTTAGTGGACCCTGTTATTGCTCTGTGACATTGGCATCAGTACAGCAGTCGTGTAGTCAGGAACAGCACTGAGGGAGTCTTGAGTTATTTTCTGAGAGGTGGAACATTTTCAGAAGGAAGTATGGAAAACACCCTGTGGTTTAGGGCACTTTCCAGGAGTTGGATCTTGGACTTGGTTCCCATCTCGTCTTGTCCAGCTGGAGCGGGAAATGGAGATTGTGCCCCAAATCCTGGGAGCTTTGCTGCACACAGTTGGCTGCATGGCAAGTCTTGACCTGTTGGCAGCAGCAGCACCTGGGGTTATCCAGCCCCTTGGTCACTAATTCCCCCTCAAGGCACCTAAGTCCCTTTTTAGAGTCATCCTTCAGTGACTTACCCAAGATTGCAGAGGAAATATGTGGCAGAGCAAAGGTTAAAGCAGCTCCCCAGAGCTGAAGCTCTTCCCTTGGCCATGCCCTTTGTTTGCAGGGAAGGGTGATGATCCTGCATGTCTCACACCTCCCTGCCCACTGGGGGTTGTGTGGTAGCTCTCATATTGTGGGTAACAGATGTAAATACTGCAGTAGCATTAATTTCTTTGCCATTTCTTTGTTAGTGAAGCTCTGCTTGGTGTGCAGGCAACCAAAGATTGCCTGGTAGCAGAGAGGTCAGACCATGTAGCAGTGGATATTTACCCTCTTAGCACTTTTCTTTGGTCTCTTTTTTTGGACTGGCAGTTCACTGCCTTGAATGCATTGACTTAGGGAGTCACAGTGTCTCCCTGGCAGTGCCTGGACTGAGAAAACTGAGTTCTAATACCATTTTCTCTGTTTTCAACCTCTGAATCCCTCTCATGCAGAAAAGCAGTTGCTGTCGACAAAAGCAAGGATCCTACAAAAGCTCTCTCATGGGTTGTATGCACATACAAGGCACTGACTCTAAAAGAAAAGGTTAAAATAGTGGCATTCTTCAGCTCAGTGCATTGCCATCACTTGTCAGATGTTATTGCCAAATTCTGGACACAGGATTGCTCTGCAGGGCTGATGAGCCCTGTAGCCAAGGTCTGTATTTCATTTTTGTCCATAAGTTTTTATAATGTGCTTTGACTACTATTCAAAAAAAAAAAAATCCTATGTCTGTCCTCTTTATTAACTCCCTCATGTTCTTAGTGTATAAATCACACAGCCCAGGGTTAAATTGCTTGATTATTTTTTAGGTTTGTTCTCTTTGGGATGGAGAAGAGGCTTTTGGTTTTAATTTTGACATAACTATGTTTCTAATACATGCAGCAGATGTTAAGGAGCCAGGATGGGAGATACTGGGGTACTCCAGGGCTTGGGAATATCCCTATAAAATGGAAAAGGAAGATTAAAACCATTAAAAAATAAGTCACTGCTGAATCCATGAAGTTACAAGGGGATGTAGTTTTGTCAGCAGGAATGCCCAGTATTAACATATCCTACCCTGGCCAAATTATGCAGAGAGCAAGTAAATGTTAATGCTGAGGATTCCCTTTGGGATGTGCTGGGCTGTTGTGGTGGCTGTTCAGACCAGCTCAGCCTTGCACCCATCAGCACAACCCTTTGGGTCCCCCACAAGTGGGATAAGGCCCCAAATCACATGTGCTGGTGGATACCTGATCCATGGCCAGCGTGCCTGGTGGTGTCATCACCTGCTCCTGGAGTCATTGCCTGTCATGGACCTCCCCAGGACCAGCAGGGCTGGGCTGGGAGGAACATTTCCATGGCTGTGGTCTGAAGCTGAAGCAGTTTTACAGCTTGTGTTCCTGCTGTTGCTTGGGGCTTGCTCACAAATGGGATTTTATAGGGAGTTTACATATGAAATGTGAAACATAGGGAAATTATATCCTTTATGATCCCCGGGAGGCAGAGCTCGAGGAAGAACCGTGCACAGTGCATGGGTAACAGGAGGAGGCAACAAGGCTCGTTTGGGACTTTGGGATAGTCCTGTTGGGTGCTTTGGAGCCTGGGGGCCTTGGGGGAAATGAGGACCATGTCTTCACTTTCTGCCCTCTCTGCTTTGTGGTGGTGCTTCCTGGGGGCTGCCTTTGGGAGGCCACTCCTGTGAGGGGGATTTCTGTGATGCTGTTGTGTGGGATGGGCAGGAGCATCACTGTGTCCTGCCCCAGCATCACTTCCCCACACACAGGGAGGGTCTGACCCAGGTGTTTGCTGTGAGACAGAAAAGAATCTTTGAACCGTGGTGTATTTGGTTTTTGGTTCTGGATGTAACTCCCACAGATTGCTGCATCTGAGGCAATCTGGTTCAGCTTTTCTCCATTTTTCCTGCTAAAGTTGGTCATTTGTTGTAGCAGTCAGGAATTTACTTTTTACAAACATCACCTTTTACAGCTTGTCAGTAATCCATCCATTAAAAATTATGACAGAAATAGACACAGTGATGGTAACACAAACTCCTAAAATATTCAGCATGACCTTTAAGAGTTTGCTTCTTGGTATCGATTTGCATTTCTGCCTTGAAAATACAATTACTGTGGAGCTACTTGTGTTGATTAACACAGAATTAGCTGGAGACTTCCATTTTCTTTGTCAAGGCAACTCTGTGAAGTGTTAGAATAGATGGCACCCTTGGAGCAATAATGCATAAGAGGATACTTGAAATCTCTCCCAAGGCCAAGGGACATTCCCAGCAAAAACCAGAACACCTGGCAGTCATCCAGCCTGGTTTATTAAGATGCAGGAGCAAATAGTTGCCTTTAAAAATAACAGAATCATAAAGTCTTCCCTCATTTTCTGTAGTCCTCATTATTAGCATGAACATGTGTCTGTTTTCATCTCTGTGATTATATTCTTGGAAATTGTGTCTGTGATGAATTGATGATTTCCATTAGAAACATTTCAGTGGCCTCGACTAAAACAGACACCAGTAAGGCAATAATTGAAGAATTATTAAAATAAGCCCCAGGGCACATTTTTGTTATGTAGGACATTCTGGAAACTTTCTCTGTTGTGAACTATGCTCCTACTGTATCTGGTTAAGAAATATTTGCCTTCCCAGAAGGTTGGGGTTTTCCCTTCAAAAGGCAATAAATTCAGCTATTGCACAGAATAAAAGCAATAAATCTGTGTCTGTGGTACCTGGTTTTAGTGCCAGGCAGCCAACACTCACTGAGCAAGCACAGGGTGTTGGCAGGATTTCCCCTTCTGCCCTCTCCATGCCCAGCTGGTTTCACTCACGCTTTCCCAGCATTTTGGGGGCTGTCCTTTCTGCTGGCCAGTTTTGCCTGTGCTTCATTGGCTGCTGGTGGCGACTCATTCCTCCCATCTCTCATGGGGATGCCACGGACAGCATCTCCTTGAAGAGCTCATCCCACGGTAGTCAAAGAGCAAAAATAACATGAACCGTGGTGTTTCACATGCCTGACTTCTGGGATTTTTTTGAGAATATTGACAATTAGGACCAGCTGACTTATTATTTTTTTTTCCCCCTAAGAAACCGCCTCTTTTGTTCATCATAAATCTTCCCTCAAGGCCGTGAGAGAATATCCATGCTGCCCACCCTCCAGCCAAGCCACTATAAATCAGCAAGTCCTCCTGGTCCCCGCTGTGCCTTATCTTAGAAATTAGCTATTGCTAATGGGAGGAGGCATCTGGCCATCTGCAAATAAACGTGGAGCTTTAGATGCCAGTGCTGTTCCTGGCCCATCAGCAATGCACAAGCAGTGTCATGAATCACATCGACTTGCAGGCTTTGTGCACAGAGCTGGGAAAAAATGGGTTACCTGGAAAATTTGGGTTAATAGGGTAGGTGAAAGCCTCAGGTGGGACATAGCAAGGAGGGCTCAGCATCGTGGATTGCAGGGGGGTTGGAGCTGTGGGATTTAGACCAGTGTGTTTGCCATAAACAAAGCTTTTAACGGGTTTGATCCACTCGTGTTTGTGGCTCATCCTCACTCACTGTGGCCTGTGCCTACTGTCCCTCTTTAGAGTTGATTGGGAAAGAGATTAATCAATTTATACAATCCTGAGGTTTCCAAATTTGATACCTGTTTCTCCTGGTTCTTTCAGTGACATTCCGAGTGCCCTGTTGAAACTGAATGTACTGGCTACATATGTGATATTGCTCTAAACAGTCACAAAAGTTCTATTTCGCTGAAATTGCACCAAACTGTAAGAACTTAGCTTGATGTCTCTCTACGCCACTCAAAATTGCAGAAATTCACTCTTCACTGTGCAAAAGGGATATCTTGATTGAACAGCAGTGAGATAAACTCACAAGATGAAGTAGAGTGATCACATGATATTCAGAACAGAGTGGTAATTGTAAACTCTGTATTCTGTTTATATTATATTTGATTCAGTACTGAAATACAGATACCTGGTACTGGTCCATATCCTGTCCAGGAACAGAGTTCATTATTGATGCAGATGTAAGTGAAGGCACTAAACGTGGTAATTGAACATTCCAAATGGAGAACTGGAAATGAGCATCACTGTATCTACACTCAGCTTCTAGTTAGCTCTTCACAAAGGATCCCTTCATAGGTGGCTGTTAAATATAATATATATTTTTTGAGAGAAACTTCAGATAGAATCAGGAGAAATGAGAGTACCTTAATATAGCTAAAGAGTTCTGCAGACAGTGTTAAAAGGGTTCTAGTGAGCGGACATCAGAAATTATCATTGGGAAAAAACCTCAATGTAATTAGTCAGTGTGTATAATTAACTACTGAACAAAGCAGACAAGGGATTAGTGGTATCTTCCAAGTCAAGCCTGGCTACACTGCTAAATGATAGTCTTTTGTCCAGCCAGGAGCAAAAATTTTTGGAGGCAAAAATTGTACCATCTTTGTTTTGTCTGGGGTCAGATTAGATTATCATAATGGCTTTAAAATCTATGAATCTGTCATATTTGATTTTAAGTGAGTGAATCAAAAGACTCCCTTAATGTAGGTATGCACATTCAGACCAGAGTCGAGGGAATAATTCAATGATTAATTTGATGAGCGCAAACATAAGAACATTAGTGCAGTTTTATTGGGTCATACCAAAGATTCATCTGTTCCAGGATTGCTCCTCAAATGACAAAGGCTTTTGTCTTAAATCCACCACCTGCTGATTCCGTTAGGTCCCCCCATTTCTCAGCTGTGATGTGAAATAGTTCTTTATATTTCCCTTGTCCTTACTCCATCCTTTCCATGAATGGTTTAGTGGTGGACTTGGCAGTGCTGGATTAACACTGGACTCGGTGATCTTAGAGGTCTTTTGCAGCATAAATGATTCAATGTCTGTGTGAATCTGTGATCTTGTAGAGTCCTTCTGGATCTCCTCTCATCTCTTTTCATTGTAAAATGTGTTCTCTCTTCTCATGGAGAAGTTCTCTGGTCCTGGTTGCTTTTCTTCTCTGCACTTCCCCAGTTTTGATTATGCATCAGGCCAAAGCGTCTTCCTGAGTCTTCCCATAATGATCATCCTGGTGGGAAATGTCCCAGTGAACACAGAAATGGACATTTCTGCTCCCCACACCTTGAAGTGATTCTTTAGCAGCATCATACCCTAGAAATGTTTCTGTGTGCTGGCTGGAGGAGATGACTCTGGTATCTCTCATAGGGTTGCTTATTCTCTAGGCTTGCGAGATTTGATGAGAGGAACTCTATCAAAAATATTAAAAGTGTGAGTGTTCCATGAATGTTTAGGAGGACAAATTGTTTTCTTCTTCTTTGTACTGTTTTCTCCTAAACCTTCTGCTGAATTTTTCATGGCCACAGAGTATTTAATGGAATGGTCCTTAATAACTCCAACACATATTTCAACTCCAGCATGTATTTCCTGATTTTGATAGAAATTGCATATCATAAAATTGTGCATGTACAATAAAATGGGTTTTTCCTTATATTTACTTCAGTTACTGGCAGATCTCTTAAGAAATACTTCATTATAAGGAACTAGAATTTTGTGGGTTTCTTTACCCATTCTTTACAAGTTCCTTGCCACTCAAAATGTGAAGAGCTTATTAATGGCTTTTTAAATGTATATATAGTTTTTGAACAGTTTGATAACATAAGATACCTATATAATTTAATGTTTAATTTTAACACTTAGCTCCCAATTTATTGTTTCTACAAAGTGCCTGGCAAGCTGATTTTTGCAGCAACATCTCTTAACCAGTTGACTGCATTTCTTTTGTTTGTTTGTTTGTTTTTTTGGTTCAAAATAACATTTCCAGGGTTGTGTTTGCCCAGGACAAAGGGACAGCTCAATGCCATGAATCCTAGAGAAAAGCTAAAAGAAAAAAGAAAAAAGTTAGAATATGTGTGAGATACAGAGGGTATAAGGAGCTTCAAAGCTCTTTCTGCATTTAGGCAAGTTTTACTCAATATTATCTTTACATCAGCTGTCTCTCTGATGATATCTGCCTTCAAATTTACTTTGAGAAAGCAAGTGGAAAGGGAAAGCAAGTTGGTCTCGGAAAAAGGAATACATGCACAACCCCAAATTTCTGTTAAATGTAATTCACAGAAAATCTGGGTTGCTTAAGCCACAGATGAGAGTGACTTTACTATACTTTTCTATGCTCTTTTTTGTTATTCAGGACAATTCTTAGTGCTGAATTCATCTTGTATTTCTAAATTGTTTACTGTCCATTGCGTAATTTACAGTATCCATTTTCAAGTTGCGTTGGTTTTCATTATTTTTAGGTCTGTTCTTCCTAGTTAATGCTGGCAGGACATTGAGGTTGGTTTCCATTGGAAAACAAGTCAGAAGGAAAATGAACCAAACCTATTAGTGCTGAAATATGACCTAGTTTTAAATTGCTGTCAGGTGAGGAATCTCCTCCAGATTTTAACTATCCACTTATTTTATGGAGAGATGGAGGAATAAGACAGCAGTTTAGGAAACACATTGTTCCAGCCCCCAGATACTGGAAAATGTATTGTGAGTGGTGGTTTGTCTACAGAGCTGTACTTTTCCATTTTCTAGAAGCAAAGTGAAAAAGGTTGAGGCAGCACATTCACATATATATAAGTATATATAAAAACGTATATAAATATATGTATGTATGCACACACAACAAGCAAGAGTACTTGGTCTGATTTACTGGCATCTCACATAAAGGAAGTGAATAAACCAGTGAGGAATTTCTTCTTTAAAACTAAACTTTTGAGTTATTTGATGCATACTGTGTATGTTTTAATGGCAGTTTTTAAGATGCTGTGTTTTTCCACTGCTGAATCCATTGTTTGTATGGATTCACATGGGGTGACTTCAAACTGTTGACTGACATGGTGGTCACAGGTGAAAGTCACCATTGCTGAGCTTTAGCTTTGCCTTTTCATTTAATGCAGAGCCATGACGAAGAACAGGCAGAAGCTCCAACCTGTATGTCATAGAATCATAGAATAGCTTGGGATGGAAGGGACCTTTAAGGCCACCTAGTCCAACCCCCCCAGCAATGAGCAACTAGATTAGGTTTCCCTGAGCCCCATCCAATCTGACCTTCAGTGTTTCCACGGATAGGGCATCTGCCACTCTTTGAAGGGCTGCCATAAGCCATCACTCAGAAAGGCATAATCACAAGAGACTTAAAAACCTGATGTCCCCTGTGATTTGGTTGCTGTTAAGTCTGTCACACCTTTTAGAGCTGATGGAACATGGGGAAATTTTGAGTATAGTGTTGGATCTTTGAAGATGGAATAAAATTTCTAATAGAACAAGATAGCATTGACCTTGAAGAATCATGGACCTCAAAAGATCTCCACAGTCGGGGTTTTGTGAAGGAAAATGCTGTCTCCAAAGCTTTTAACTGCCAGACTAGATTACATCCCTGAGCTGAGCTTTCCAGAGACTTTACAGTCTTGTCCCAGTGGAAACAGAGGTCTGTTCTCCAAAGCACAACCTCACTACAGCAGATGTCACATGTAACTCCTAATGCAGGGAAAAAACTGTTCTAGTTTGCTCAGTTTGGTTCAGAAAAATTATGTCATCTATTTTGCCCATTATTTTCCCAAACAGCCCCTTGGGGTGGGGAGCAGCCCTTTGGTGCTGACACCATCACAGCAGTGATGAAGGGCTGAATAGCCATCAGGCCCCCACAATAAATACCATGGCAATGTTGCATTGCATTTTCTCTACAGCTGCTTGAAAGGAGGTTGTAGCCAGGTGGGACTCCGTCTCTTCTCCCAGGAAACTATCAATAGGACAGTAGGACATGGCCTCACGTAGGCACCAGAGGAGGTTTAGGTTGGGTATTAGGAGAATTTTCTTCACTCAAAGAGTGGTTAAGCATTGGAACTGGCTGCCCAGGGAAGTAGTGGAGTACCCATCCCTTGAAGTGTTTAAAAACTGAGTAGATGTAGCACTTCAGGATATATTTTAGTGGGCATGGTGGGGTTTGGTCAAAGGTTGGACTTGATGGTCTTGGAGGTCTTTTCCAACCTGAATGATTCTATGATTCAGAGATTCAACAGCACTATCAAAGGAGAGGGTGCTAATATCCACCCATCCCTCTCTGCCATATGGACACACCTATTCTGGAAAAATAAGCCAAAACTAATCTCGTTCTTTCTTTGGTGGCCTTGGAGCAAATACTTACGTTACCATCAGATTTTAAGCTGGGTGATTTAAAACTACAATAACGAGAAAAGTCCTCGCCTTGTTCAAGTTGGGTATTTTATGATGTGATGCAAATGAGAAAGCCAGGGCAGTTCTCTGAGATATGCACTAAATAAGACAAGTCCCTATAGGCCATGCAGTAATTCTATAGCAATATCTGTCCCCTCCTGATTAACACCTTAGGTTTTTGGCACAAGGAGAATTTTAATCATGTACTTCTATTTGCAAGAGGTCAGACTGAGTAATCATAATGTTCCTTTCTGGGTCTAAAATCTATTTATCTGTTTACTTATTTTCTTTTAATGTGTTACTTCGTTTGAACAATGAGATGAGGGCAGCCAATTTCTCTTTCCTTTCAAACAGCACACTGGCCAGATTTGTGTTCTGGTTCTCATGCATTTTCACAATGCAGAGGAAGTTTGAAGCCAAACAGAAAAGCCCTCCATTAAAAACAAAATGCATTTTTAAAATGGAAATATTTGTATTAATAAGAATTCCTTCATTTGAGAAATGCAGTGCTTAAAGCCAGAACTTCCCAGGACTAGTCCCTTCAGCCTTTCCTATCTGCCCTCACACTTCAGCTTCATGCTGAGTTCTGTGTGTATTCTGATTTATATTGTAGGAAACTGAATTTGTAACTTCTGACTGATAAGCTGTTCACAGTTCCAGGTTAATGCTCATATTTAACTTACTTTTCATATTGTCCTAGGAGGTCTTCTGCTCCAGATTTCTGAAATCAGTCCCCTTTTCATTAGGCATCCCTAATCTGCAGGTTTAAACAGTGAGTCCCTAGGGGTGTGTCTGCCTTTCAGTGGTGGCCCTTGTAACCCAGCATGATGTATTGGTGATTTGTCCAGTGGAGAATGGATCATGACTTGAACTGCAGTGAAGCTTCAGGTGAACTTAACAGGCTTCTGGAGGGAAAAGCCAACAAACTCTGAATAGCTTTGTTGGGATTCTTCATGTAAATGCGCTGCTGATGAGTTCATCAATAAGGCTCTTGATAAAAAGCAATTAAACTGTCAAGCAGTAAATGATCCAAATCAATTCTAGCCTGTACTACAAAAGAGACAGAAAGGAAAAACATCCATGTTTTGCCAAATGGCAAAGAAGTCAAAGTGATATTTCAAAGGGTGTTACTTTTCAAGCTTCTAAAACAAGCAGAAAGGGTCTTTTACTTGATAACAGTGGGGGATGCAGGGATGAATAAATGAGAGGATATATCTGTACACACAGACGGTCCCGCCGAGAGACAGAAAGGATAACATGAATTCATTAACATGACTAACATATTTTTAATTCCAGCATTTATTTGTTCTTTTATTCATGTGTTTACTCACCTGAAGGCTGACATATGTAGGGATGTCCCCCACCAGGCAGCCCCGCTGAGGTGGCAGTCTGGCAGGTGCCTGGTATTGTGACCTGCAGTGTTTCCCACTGCTGGCAAAAGCACCAGGAATGCAGAGAGATTGGCTCTTGCTTTGTGTTTATGAGTTTAGGAGCCTCAAATTACAAGGGAGTTTTTGTTTGGTGCTTATTTTTCATCAGAGTATTTCTCTGAAACACTGCATGTTCTGCTTTCCTGGTGTTGCCACAAAGGAATTGGATGCTTCAGAAAAAGGTTTATCTCCTTACCTGCAGCAGGTTTTCTTTCTGTTTGTCAGTTTGGTTCTTTCCTGATGAACTGATGGGTAAATGGGTTAATGTAAAAGGAAGGTTTCATAGTAATGCTGAAATGTTTCTTCCTCTCCCCCAAGTTATGGCTATAGATTAGAAATTCCAAAAACATGAAAACTGTTTAGTGACAAGGACTGACACCAGCCCTCGAACAGAGCCTGAGTAATTATTGGGAGACTGTTAGAGTGACCTCTCCTTTGCCTCTAATGAGAACTGTGAGGCCTTTCAGGGTCTTCTTTATTTTCTGAGAAGGGTGTTCAGCCAACAGTGTACACACTGAGAGCCCAAATAAAGAGGTAGCTCAGACCATTGAGGTACACAACACCATTGGCATTCTGATCATTGAATCTTCTGATCTTTGTTCTGAAATTGCCTCCTGTGTTGCTGGAGCCAGGCAGGGCTTATGCTGGGGTGTCCTTGTGGGATGTGAACCCCCAGCTGAGCTCCTTCTCCAAGTGCTGGGCTTTCCCCATGGTGCTCAGTGAACAGGAGTGACCCACTGTTTGGTGGCCAAGCAAGGACCAAGGGATGGAGCCACACACGGTCCATCCAGGCAGTCCCAGCAGGTATTTGTAGAAAATGCAGCTGTAGCCACTTTGCTGAGTTTTGCCCAGCTCTGAGTCCCCGGGCAGGGCTAGTGCTGCTCTGGATCACAGCGTGACACTTGAGCTGCCCCAGGGTTAGATGCTTTTCAGATAACTGAACTTGGCTAGTCCTCCTTTGATGTTTTCTTTGCGGGGAACCAAGACTGAAATCATCAGGGGAAAAAGGTTCCTTTTGCTGGTTTTTATGTGTCTAGCTCCACGAGCCAGTGCCAGCTGCAAGACAGGAGCAGTCTTCTTCCACTAATGAGAAATCCCTCCTACCCTCTCTTTCTGGGCAGAAAATTTTGTCTTAAATTTCTTTAAGACAAAGACTTAATTCTACTCTTGCTGCCTGCCTTTTCAACTCTGCCTCAGAATGGCCATAGAGAGGGCAAAGGTGATGCTGCCATTAAAAAGAAAATAACAAATAACCCAGAATATTAAAGACTGGAACAAACAAATTGCAGCAGGGCTTTGTGAGTGCCCAGGTCTGTTCAGTGCAGGTGCCAAGTCCCATCTCAGCAGGGTGGAGGGTGTTGGGATCAAGACCAGCAAACAGAACACATCTCCACCATGGGTTTAGAGCTCAGATGCTTCCCCACAGCTGCCTTTGCTGGTTTGTTCCTCTTTGTTCCAGCATCGACTTATGTCAGTCCTTGGGCACCATACAGGGAGCAGCATTCCCAGTGACATTACGGTTGAGTTAACCCTGTGTTGGAGGAGAGAAGCCATATGGACATAAGCTCCATATGGAAAGTGGCCATGGCCTTGGGTGCTGAGTTGAAGAGCATCCCAGGGAGGTGAACCTCAGCCAGGAATCTTGCCCACATCAGGGAGTCCCTGTAGATGAGTGCAAACATGTAATGCAAATCCCCTGTACCATAACACGGATTCACCACACAAATAAATAGGACCACAAGTCCCTTGACTCTCTGCATGTACCTGGGATGCTGTCGACACTCTGAATAAGCAAGTGGCTGCAAATACACCAGTAGTTCCTCCTGAGTGCTTGGATTCAGCTCTGGTTTGCAGTGCATCATTTAAGAGGTTGCAAATATTTTCTGTGTGTTGAAATAAAATTATAAACAGATTGAGCCCGGGGAACAGTAGATCCACTGGACTAAATCTGACTAAGAAAAGCTTTCAGTTAAAGAATGAGGCTTAAGGAGGATGGGGAGTGAGCTGGCAGGGAGGGAAATTCTCTCAATTTAATGAAGAAAACTTTGTGGAAGTATACTCTCTGTAAAGACTGAAGGAGTGTCCCTTGTGCAGGAAAGCAAGTGAGGTAAATCAGTATCTACTAAAGCAGTCCATGGCTTGAATACAACAACAGTAACTGTATGAAACTACAAAACAGCATGCACTGCATTTTCATGGGGAAATGTACTGTATTCAGTCATATTAATTACTGTGTGGGCTCAATTTTCAGTGCAATCAATCCACAGGGAAAAAAAAAAAGGACTGCAGGGGAAATATAAAAAGACAGTCAGCTAATAGGAGCCAGATTCAATAAAATTGAATTTGCCTTCAGTGAACAGCAAGGGTGAAATGTGTCTGTCCTCCCCTGGCAAGGCACAGTGGGTCAGACAGTGAGTGTGGGGCTGAGAGGGGCTTGGAGCAACTCTGTGTATGCATAAATGTGTGTGTGTGCATATATATATATGTACATATATGTATAGGTGAGAAATACAACTCCTGTTGTGGGAAACTAGGAAAGAAAGGGATTTACAGCCTGCTGCTGGACTTCAGATCCTGGATGAACTTCACCTTTCCTGCAGTTTCAATTCAGTGCCAATATTTTAGCAAGTTATTTGGTTTGTTTGCCTTGCACTTAATAGGAGGATTATCTGGTTTCTGGGGTTTTTTATTTTATTTCCAAGGTTGCTTTTCATTTTCAAAGGTGAATGTGTTCATTTTTAGTGGTAGCATTCTCTCCCATTCAGGCCCCAAACTTCCCTAGGAAGTGACTTCATGGCATTATTCAAGCAGATTATTGCCTGCAGTGGCTGAATTACCTAGTGTTCTTGTAATGGCAAGCTCCCAGTCCATATGTATTTAATGACTGTAATCATTTGTTATTTTCCCTTTATTAGGTTTGTTTTTAAAGAAAGGTTTACTGTGCTATTTATGATATGCTAAGTGGTGCAACTTGCGGAAGAAACATAACACATACATTTTATTTTTTACTAGGTTTTGCTTGTTAAAATGGAAATATTTTATTTACCCTAGCAGGACAGTTTTTTGCTGACAGTTTTATTATTTCAATTACTCAGACATTTCTTTCCTCTTTTGTTTACCCTGATGCTCCTCCAGGGAGTTTTAATGTGTCCATTCTTTATTTAAGATTGGGTACAGAACATGTTATTTCTAGCAAGGCAGAGAAAAAGTGTAATATAGCAGACATTAAATAGTGAGATGTCAATGTTTTATTTTCTTTCCTCTTTGAGTTGTGGAATTCTTTCCTCATTTGTGTCATCTGGTGATTAATTGCACTGAGAATCTGTGCTACTCATCAGTAACTGTCTTCTACCAGTGCCACGCAGAGTCCGTGCTCTGCCTAAAGAGTTTGTGGCTGCTGATAAATGGGCATACATGTGTGAGTAAAGGAAGACACCTCTGAGAGCATTTAGAATTGTCAGAGATTCAGACTACATTAATAAACTAATGCTCTGTAGGTACTGGCAGCAACTCCCAAATGCATTGCGCTTGCCAGTGGGGAAAGGAAAATGGGACCATTCCTCCAGGGCAAAACCCAAGCCTTGGTCAATGGAGTGAGAAGGGAACTCCAAGGGATCATAGTAGGAAGGAGCCTTAGACCCTTAGTGGGCTTGAGTGGGCCAGCAGGAGCAGAAGGAATTTGCCTATGCAAAGTTCCCCAGGGTGGGACAGTGTGGAAACCAGTGTCTGCTCCCCTGGCCCTTGCTGGGGTTGGGTTGTGATTCCCTCTGCAAGTGCTAGTGAGTCTTTGACCACTCCCTGGTGTGCAATGGATTTTATTTTCCATTATAGTCTGGCCAGTCCTTGCAAGGACTATGAGAAAATCGAACCCAAATCACAGAATCATAAAATATGCTGAGTTGGAAGGGACCCATCAGGGACATTGAGTCCAACTCTTGGCCCTGCACAGGACACTCCAAGAGTCACAGCATGTGCTTGAGAGCATTGTCCAAATGCTTCTTGAGCTCTGTCAGGCTTGATGCTGTGACCCCTTCCCTGGGGAGCCTGCTCCAGTTCCCAAGCACCCTCTGGGTGAAAAACCTTTTACTGATACCTAACTTAGACCTCCCCTGACTCAGCTTCATGCTATTTCCTCGAACCCTATCACTGGTCATGAGAGCAAAGAGATTAGCACTTGTCCCTCTGCGTCCCCTCATGAGGATTTTGCAAACTGCAGTGAAGATCTCCCCTTAGGCTTCTCCTCTCCAGGCTGAACAAACCAAGTGACCCTCAGTTGCTCCTCATGAAGCTTCCCCTCCAGACCCTTCACCATCCTCCTGGCCCTCCTTGGGACACAGTGGAGGAGCCCCCAGGGCTCTAGATAGACGTGTGCTCTGACTGCCTGTGGCTGGTGCATGCCCTTGACCATCCTTTAGCGGGACAGAAAGGACATTACAAAGCATATCCTCACACTGGCTCTTCCCGTTGTGTTTTCCAGAGTGTCTGGGGGCGAGCTTTTTGACCGCATCGTGGAGAAAGGGTTCTACACGGAGAAGGATGCCAGCACCCTGATCCGGCAGGTCCTGGATGCCGTGTACTACCTGCACCGCATGGGCATCGTGCACAGGGACCTCAAGGTACGGCCACAGCATCGCCCAGTCCCTGGGCTGTGTTAGCAAGGGTTGCATAGTTATGTGAGTCTGTGTCCCCTGGGGCTGGCTGGTTCAGTGAGGTTTTACCCCAGGGAGATGCTCCAAAGCCTCCCCGTGTGATTGGATTTAAGGAGGGCTTTGCAATCGGGGTTGTTCTAATGAGAATTTCCCATGTGACTTGGGGAAAAGCCGTTCCTTAAGACCCAAAATGTTACATGAAGGCAGAAAACTCATCTCAGTTGGGATGAGTTTACTGCGGTAAAGTGTCTTGCACGTTTGCTCTGCTAATATTTACTTTGACTTAATAATAATTAGTAACAATAAATAGCGTGGGGAAATGGAGTGATTTCCTATCGTGCTACTTGGACCAGTGTTTTTGGAGACACTGTTAACAGCAAGGGTTCTTCTAAGGACCATTGTGTGTCAATGTGATATTTAGATAATTTTCCTTTCAGCTGTATGGTATTATCACATAAAAACCCTCTCAGCTTTTCTGGTAAAAAAACACTTAACATTGCTTCTTTATCATTTCCTTCCAGTATCTTAAACTGTCTTTAAAAAAAGCAGAAAGGCTTGGATTTTTTTAGCACACAGCTAAACTGCCCCATCTTTAGTGTCTCAAATAATAAATTGGCAGAGGATATTAGAAAAATATGCAAATGTCAAAAGAAAACTGTGGGTTCAGTTCCTGAGCTGGTTAATTCTACCAAAGTTTACTGCCAGAAGAGAAGAATTCATTGATGGCAGTAACACCTCTGGTTGTGTTTTGGAGGGATGCTCCAAACAGGAGTTTCCTTGGATGCTGCTGTGGAGCTTCAATTTTCCCCCTGTAAAGAGAGTGGAATTTGGCTAAATGGGTTGTATTATACAAAGGCTTAATGAAAACTAATGGAGCCAAGAGCCACAAAGAATAATAGAAGGTAGAAACTTGGCTTTTTCAAGTACTGGTTTGGCACATTTTTAAGACAAAACCTGGAATCCACTGAAGGAAAATATACACTGATACCCTCAAATAATGTTTCCTGCCTCATGTTGTGCAGTTTAGTCCAAACAGTCCCAAATAATGGGTTTTCTCTAAGGAGGTGCTGGTTAGGCTTCCATCTCCTACAGTCTTCTTGTACTGCCCTCAGTTCATGAAGCACATAGAAATATTCTCATACTTATTAGAGTTCCACAGCATTCCCATATGGAAATGTTGTTTAGCATTTTAACATGACCAGCTTGCTCCCAAGTTCAATTTTTAGGAAATAACTTCAGGTTTCTTTCTGCCACCAACGTTTTCAGAGAGAGGTCCAAATCCTCTGAATTCATATACTCCATTGTACAAGCTCTTAATATTCCTGTCTTTATAATCTAAAGTAGGTTGTAGCTCTCACTTTTAAAAAATCATCTGATTTTAAAGTTTCTGTAATAACATGAGATCTCTTGATTGGAAAGTGGATTCACTGTGAATTGCTTTCAGAATTTATGTAAGGCCATGCTGACTTTAGATCAAACCAACCTTCTCCAGTGGTATTTGAGGGCAAACACTACTTGTTTTTCTCTTTCTTTCTTTCTTTTGTTTGCAAGACTTTTTTAGTATCATATCAGTTGTTAAAATGACTCAGAAAATATGGTATATGAAGAACACCTGCTGTGAGTTTCTGTTAGCACAAACATACCATGATGAGAAAAACAGGGATATAATAAGGCTTTTTATGACCTTGAAATATCAAGATAAGCATAAGTTTCAAATTATGATCCCCAAACTGAAACTCTGGGAAAGAATCCACTCTACAGAAATGCAACCCATGAAACATCCATCACAATTATTTATTGTAATTATGTGTTATTCAGATACCAAAATAGTACTTGCTGTAGTTGAGAAAAGCAGGTCTGAGCTCCAGGTCTTTAAGTAATGCAATACCAGAAGAGATGGCAGAAGGGAAGTCCAGGATGCACAAAAGGACTGAAAGGCTCAAACAGCTCAACTTGGTACAGAGCCACCTCTTTAGTGTTTTTGTAATTAAATAGCTTGAAGAACTAGAATTCTTTTAAACTAGTTTAAATGGTTAGGTTTCTTGTCCTTACCAGTTATGGCTAAGTGGGAAGCTGAGGTGAATTAGCAAAAATTCTTAGGAAATAACTATCATTCCCTTAATACCAACTCTACCAGCAGATCAGAAGAGCACAAGTGAAACTCAGGGGTGACTCCAGCCAAGGGCAGAATAGGGCATTAAACTGTGGTCCCTAAAACAGTGTCAGCATTATAACAGCCAGTTAAAGCACTGGACTTGCAAGCTATCATGGGAAAGAAACATAAATGGTAAAACTTCATATTTATTTTGACAAGCAAATTGTTTCCCTTTTCATCTCAGCCCAGCTGCCTCACAGCTGTGGATGTAGCCTGTAGATCCTCTCATGGCCATTGTGTCCCATGGATAAAGCCATCCCCTTATGCTGGGGCTGGGGAGCCAGAAAATTCTTTAACCTTTCCTTGATGCTGAAGGGGAACCTCAGGGTAGGGTGGAGGGGACATCACCCTCCAGCACTTCTTCATCCCCACTTTCCCCAGAGCAGGTGGAGGAGGGCAGAGAGATGCTGGTGCTGCTTCACTGCAGTTCCTCCTCCTTACAAATCCAAGCTTGGATGTTCCCCAAGGAGTCTGAGGATGTTGTGTGGCCACAGTGGCATCTCACCATTTCCTGGAGCACACAGCAGGCTGAGGGTTGGCATTTGTACCAATTTTCTGGCCAAAAGACTACACCAAGGTTGTTTGAAACATTGGGTACCCATCACTTTTACAGGTAAAAACCCCAAGGTCAAGGGCCTGCTGCCACCAGGCTGTCTGAGTGCCAGCAGGTGCTGGACGTGTTTTTGAGCCCAGCTATTAAGCAGAGGAAGAAGTAGGCTCTTAGACCACCTAGGAAGAGCTGTGCTGTACAGCAGTAGCACAGTCAGAACACAGGGTGCAGGACTATGCAGGAGCAGATGCAGGCTGGTCAGGCTCTCCAACCCACCTGACACTGGGGTGAAAAGTCACAGGGCTTTGTGCAGTGATTTTTGTTTTCCCTTGGGATAAACAAGTTGCTGTGCTCAGTGCTATAGCGTGTTTTCCTAATCAACTCTAGCAAAAACATCCTTGCTGTGAGTCTGTTAACTGTAAAGGCATTTCCTCTCTCAGAGCAGTTTGTTTCCAGTGGAGAAGATACAAAGATTCTCTAATACCTACTGTTATCCTTTTTCTCTTTTCAAATGCTGCATACAAAATTTCATTACACTATCTGCATTTACCATATTTGCTTGATTTCAAATGAATCCTTCTGTGTTACTACTCTGAAGTGATAATTTGTGAGACACATCTCACACGTTAGAGATGAGCCTTAATTCTTATCTGAGGTGCCAAAGGAGAAGTTTGTTATTCCAGACAAGTTACTCAAAGCTCAGGATGTCAGTGTCTTCCATTCACTGCCATACAGGAGTCTGGAGAGGATCTCCATATAGGTTGTAAGAACAACTCTGGATTTAGGGGAACCAAATTATTTTTGTGTATGACATAGCTAAGGGTTGTATTAAATGCAGTGCATGAGACATTGTTACTGAACTTACATATTCAAACCCCATTGTGCTTATTCTCCTTTCTAGCCCGAGAACCTGCTTTACTACAGCCAGGATGAAGAGTCAAAAATCATGATCAGTGACTTTGGGTTGTCAAAGATGGAGGGTAAAGGAGATGTGATGTCCACAGCCTGTGGAACCCCTGGCTATGTCGGTAAGAGGTTTGGTAATATTTTAGTGAAAATGAAATAATACTTGTTTTCTGGTGCTGCTACACGGTGCACGTGAGATTTTACAGATATTTGTTACATTTCAGAATTTGCTGGTGCTTTGTCTTGTGTGTTCTTCCCCTTTGGGCTGTGATCCTGCAATCCAGCTCTGGGTTGGTGGGATTCACTTCCATGTTTTTAATCCTTTGCAGAATGAGTCTTCTCAAAGGCACTTCTTGTAGCTAAATCAGGAGCACGGGAAGAATAGCCCCAAATTTATCAATTCTACAAGCAGCTATAAAACCAAGAAGCTTTTCCTAATGTAATGTATTCTTTTAATCATAAAGGATAACATTTTTCAGATTCCCTGATAAAAGACAGTAAATTGAAAGAGCTGCTTTTATTCAGATATGTTCTGTAATCCTCTGTTACAACCATGTTAAGGTACTGATTCAAATGTCACTATGCAAAAGCTCTTTAGATCCTCAAGCCTTCCTGGACCTGAGGTATAAAATTGTCCCTATCATTTATTCTTTGCTCTTCTGTCCATTTGTACAAGGTTACTGATTAGCCGAGTGTTTGCCAGCGTCCTTTAAAAACAGTTTAATTAGCTGGATCTGAGAATTATATGGCAAGTGATGATGGGATCTGCTTCAGCAAGCACTGTTTAAAAGTGCACAAGACGTCCAGCAAGCCTGTGCCTCCTGCCATGCCAAGATCATCAGCTGAGGCAGGAAAATTAATCTCTGGGGTATCCAGGAAATCCATGAAAGTGACACCATCTTCCCGAGGGATAGATTTGTCTCAGATCTTTCCAGCAGGAAAGGCTGGATGTTTTCCAGCAGTCAGAGGCTGCTTTTGCTTTGCAGCTGCCACCTCACCTGTGCTCATAGTTCTGATGATACCAAGGTATGAGAACCCAGATGATGCCATTATGACACAGTGATACAGATTTGTCCCACATACCTTTTTTTAGGGCATTATTCTCACGCTGCATAGACACTCTCTCTCCTGGTGACATCAGGAAAAGGAACAGATTTCTGTGCTTTTCCATCGTGAAGCATTGTTTTATTTTAAGACATATGAGTCAGGATGCTCTCTGTGCTGCCTGGGTAGCCGTCTTGTGTAATCACACCAGACTGGAAATCTTCTTCAAAGCACTAGCAGGAATTGAGCTGAGACAGCATTTTCATAATTTTTGCTGTCAGCTCTTCTGTCCTTCACAAACTTGCTTTATTTTGTTCTGGAATGGGCACTGACTAGAATCAGTGTTAAGGCACAGAGAAGCTGAGCTGTAATTTGCTGATGGAAATGAGGGAGTGCGACTGTGCTTGGGCACTGAGTGAGCTCGTGTGGCCTCTCAGCGTATCCTTTTCCATAAGAAAACGTGCTGTTTTGTAGAGGAAGCTCTCAGAGCCTGCGACACAAACTGTAGTGCTTTTAGAGATGTTTGAGAGCTCTCATTACTCATGGTCTGGGCGCTGATAGCTGCACAAGTGCCTCCAGGGCTGTTGTTACCTTAGTGAACACAGGATTTACTCATCATGGTTCAAGAGGTCACAACTGCTTATTTCTGAAGTGCTGACAGGACTTTTCCCCCTCTCTCACAAAGAAAACATCTTTAAATATTTGTTCTACTTATTTTTTTTTGTTTGTTTGGAGGTTGGTTTTTGGGTTTTTGTGCAGGAAGCAGCTCCTCTTTAGTGCTGTGCTTTTTTTTAATGTAATAGATTGCTCAGACAGCGTTTTCCAAGCACAGAACATTTTTGTTGCCAGTCACTGTGATGATGCCCACAAATGGGTCTCCATGAGTGTCACACCTGATGACAATTTGTCCAAATCCAAAAACTTTCCTGCCTTCCAATATGCAGCACCTGCTTAGTGCCCTCAAATCAGTGTAAGAGTCGTTCCTCCTAATGGCACAACATAAGTACATGTTGCTTAGCTGGTTTGGGTTTGACTAATGCCACAGTCTTGGCCCATGAAGTGTCCTGTCTGCCACCTCTTTATGTGTTCTGCCTTTTTTTTCCCCAGATATTTTACCTAGCATTATTAACAGTCAGGAATCCATCACTTACATTTCCTTTCCTGGTGATTTTCTTTAAAGGTACCTAGAACATGTCATTTTTACTAGGAATTGATTATTTTTGTCAATATAACAGCCTTGCTTTTCAATTACTGGAAAAGAATTAGGCACATATCACATGTCAGAGACACCCAGGGCTCTGTTAAGAAGCCATTAGTATCCACTGCTGTTTATACTTCATCTCCAGAAATGGATCCAGTCAGATCCCACTATGCAAAGTGTCGGACAAGCTTCTGACTTGGAAGCAGAACTGACTCAACTCATGTCAAGTTTGCAAATATGCAACCTCCTGTCATTTCTGTCTTATTCCCCTGAGGAGGATATACTTTCACGTCTTTGTGTTTCAGTCTTTATCTCAACTTTTCTTAGTTTCATCTACAAAGAACAGTAGTATCCAAGACACTAAATCCCTATTTATGTGTTTTGAAAATTCATTGAATAAGGAAGGGTATAATTAAAATTAAATTCTTTAACAAACACCGATTTTCTTACTGAAAATCAAAGTATTACTTACCAAATTAGATTATATCTAAAATGTGCATGACTGGTAGTGAAGGAGCACTTTAGCTTTTAAAGCTCTGCCTTTTAGATTAAATTACTGTCAACAGTTCCAAGATCTTATTTTTTCAGACATTTTAGTCCTGTGGTTAAAAACTGATGGTTGGGGTAATTTAACCCAATTAGCTGAGCCACTTTTGCTAAGAGGCCAATCTAAATGTTTGCTTACTGCAAAGGGAATGTGGCAATATAACCTCTTGTAAGGAGAAGGTCTTCCATTTTCTGATCTGCTTACCACTCTTATCCCCTTTTGAAAGAGTCTAGGTGGTGAGCTGGGACTAGACACCCAGCTTTTAGATAGCACCTAAATTGGGTAAGATGAGGTGGCTTGTGTGGCTCATTTCATTGCAAATTAGGTGTGTGGACTGGCCTACATGGATCCCACCCCATCAGCTAGACTGGAGGAGATGTGGTGTTTTCAAAACCCTGAGTGGCATGTGTGGTTATGGGCAAGAGCTCAATAAGCCATTAGTGATTTATCATTTTAAACATCATAGGTTTGGGATGGTCAGCTTGAGACCATTTATAATAACTCAATTTTGATGGAGGAGCCATTCAAACCTGCCTGAAAATGAGCCATCCTTGAGGTGTGTCAAGTTGGGTACCCACCAGGAGGTCACTCCAGTCACTCAGCAAACTCCTCTGAAGACATTTTGGCTGTTTGGGAATTAGGTCTCTCTGACTTTCCATGAGAGCTGGTCCCTCAAAAGCTTTGGTTACTTCTGCAGATGGGACTTAGACTTGCAAAACACTCAGCAGCATTGAAAAGTTTGAAAAAAAAAGTTAAAAAGCCTGTCTGAGGCAATATGATCTCCTTTTCAGAAAGTCTGAATTATGAGCAGTGTTTGTGGCTGGCTAATATCTTAATCCTACTGAGATTTAAAATTCTTGCACTGAGTTCCAATCCAGCTTCAAGTGAAATTTTCTTATACTTCCCCGTCGTACAAATTGGGCTGGACTCTGGGTATGTGGTTGGGCCCTGTACACTCCACCTCACTCACTGTTCTCATTTTCTGTGGTGCTTTTATGAAAGGTCATTTCACAACTTCAAGCTCTGCCAGAAATCCAGTAGCAATTTCAGATCATACCAAAGCCACATGTTGCTCTTAGCCCTGTGCAAGACCACAGCATTTTAAGTAAGCAATAGATTTCCATGCTGAATTTTGACCTCTTCTCAGTGGTGCAAGGTTGTTCCTCTCTATCCATCTTCTTGAGGTGGTACCTTCAAGAGTCCCAAGCAGTGGGACTGACACCATCTCCTTGGCGTTCCTTACAAACTCTGCCCATTTTTCACCTTCCCTCTCAGGTTTCGTGGCCATCCCGTTCATATTTCCCTTTATTTGTAGAATGTGCCTACATGAGGGACACTGGCACTAAAATAGTTGCCAGCTCTTAGTCCTGGCCTGCACCAGACCAGTTTGCTTGGCCAGCTGAGCTGTGTCTTTGCCCAGTATGAACAGGTCTCTGGTTATT
>JAWWMO010000043.1:5471826-5543236 GCA_035047845.1 Dendrocincla fuliginosa
TTTACCAGTCTTGAAAATTATGTAAACAGGAGCAGACAGTCAAAGGTAGAAGGGACGTGTGAATAAAATATTGGGAATTTGGAAGGACTGGAGAGTTGGAAGACATCTACTCATATACTCATATACATCTACTCATACTCATCTACTCATACAGGGTAAAATGAACTCCCTTCTTCCTCATATTTTGTCACAAAATTCTGTCACGAGGGGTGGAACAAAACAGGAAACTTGAGTCTCACAAACCCTATTTGATGCACATTTTGAAAAACATATTCTTTTTAGAGAAAAACTTGGAGGCAAGTTTTGATGAATCATGAAGGAAAGAGTCAGATTAAGGGACACAAGAATTGTTTGGGAAAGTTGTCCTGAGCAACTTTGAGTAATAACTGTTTTATAAATGGGAAATGAACATTTCCAGACTGTCCCAGCTTGCCAGGTTATCTGTGAGGCAGTGGCAGGCCAGATAGGGTGATTCTCCAGTGCTGTGTATTTTATCCCAAGTTTACCTTCAAATTTCCCCCTGATGGACTAACTAGCCCTGAGCCAAGAGACAGATGCTGTAACTCCCAGCTCTTGGGAGAGAAGTTACATTTTGGGTGCCAACTGTAGGTGCTGTCTGTATTTCCATAGCTTTGTCCCCTGTTGTAGTAAGAATATTTTAACCTTTATCTTGGACTACAGCAGCATGCCCATGTCCTGGAAGGAGGTCCCTGAGGCTTCTCAGGAGTTGGGGTGCAGGTTTGTACCAAGCACCTGGAGCCAGGTTTGGAGCCGTTCATGCTTGGTACATTGGAAAGAGTCTTCCTTTGGCACGTGGTGGATGGGTGTTGGGGTATTCACACATGACAACAGTGTATTGAGCTTAACAATGTATGAACAAAACCAGTGCTTCTAATTCCTTGTGCATGCACTGGTCCCAGTTTGCTGGATGACTTGAAGATTGGGTTAGTATGTAACCTGTGCTGCAGATTGGAAAATATCCCAATCTTCAAGAGTCTTCATAATCTGCCTGCCAGCTGTATTTTTAGCCCTGGATTTTCCTCATTTCTGCAGTGTGTCCCCAGGGAAATTTGACCCTTTCCTTCATTCTTCTGCTTGTGGAAATGCAACCTGGGTGCCCTCAGCTGCCTCATGCACTTCAATCTTCCTTCAGTCCCTTCTGTAAGCTCTCATGCCAAAGCACCAGGAAGTCTCTTCTGTTTCTTATTATTGCTTCCTGTTCTCTTCCTTGCTGGCAGTTTTGACCTTGGTTTTGTTGGCTTGTCTTGCTTAAGAAGCTAAGCTTTGAAGAGTCCTACCAGTACACCAGAGCATATATAGCAACTAAATGTGAGGCTCAAGTTTTAATACATCGTGTGCTTCACAATTTTTTTTTGCTGTTCTTCAAGTAACTAACTGCTTTGATGTTGGTAAGACTCATGAAAGGAAGGTGCAGCCCCCAAGAAATATTTCTGTTGGGACTTGCCCCTTCACGACTTCTTTCCAGCATTTGAGCTCCAAATTACTCAGAGGAAATACTGTGCTTTTTAAAACCTGGTGTGGCAAGTCTGCTTTAGGAATGCCACAATCAGTGATTTCTTGCATTGCTGTGCACATTTTACTTTGAAAAAAAGCAAAAGCTTCTTTCCATGAAAAAGATTATGGTCACAGGGTTTTAAAATTTAGGTTTAAGCATTTGTACTGCAAGGTCCCAACAGGGAAAGCAGAATACTCCAGGATCCCCCTAAAAATATACCTTTTTAACTCTCACTGGTCTAGGATAGGAAAGCAGACCCACAAAGAGTTTCGGTAAATGCCCAGGCTCTTGCTTCTAGCAAAATTCAGACTGTGGAGGCTGAAAGCTATGGAGGCAGAAGGTTCAGTTCCTTGTGCATGTGTCCATTTCCTGCTGCTTTCTGTTTCTCCCTCTGAGGTGTCTGCATCCCCGGACGCAGAAGGACAAATGATGCCTTCTGACTCTGACATCCCGCAGGCTTTGGGAGGCAGCTGCTGGAAGAGGTGGTGGCTGCTCTCCTTCCTGTCCTGCAGATGTCCCTTATCTGCTCCCTGACACGCTGCACTTCCTGAGCTGCCTCTGGAGCTCCCTGGTTTGGCAGGGATGTGGTGGAGCTGCAGTGCTCTCAGGGTGAATGTGCAGCTCTGCACCCGTGCAAAGCTTGACCTCGTTTTCCTCCTAAGCAGGGAGGTGATGACTATGCCTCTCGTGCATTTTTCTGTGCTTAGTTTTGCTTTCTGTGCCTAGAGACAAAAAATAGGGAGTTTTCTCTGCTTTAGGAGTCATCCTTCTTTGTGAGAACGTGAGCTTCAAAAACCTCAGGACGTTTGCAAATGCAAGGGCTGTATGGGGAGGGCAAAACAAGGTCTTGGGCAGCGTCAAGTTTCAGGGTCCTGCCTCTTGACCTTACTCAAGTATTTGGTCTTACAACATGTGCTTGCTTGGCTTTTTATTTTTCAGCTCCTGAAGTGCTGGCCCAGAAACCCTACAGCAAAGCTGTGGACTGCTGGTCCATCGGAGTCATCGCGTACATCCTGTGAGTACCTGTTGGGTTCTCAGTCACTGGCACCTTTGGGACCTGCTCTCCCACCACAGAGTTACCCGCTTACCCTGGGCCAGAGTAGTTAATCTCTGACACTTGTGGCCCAGGATAACATAAACCCTGGTCCCGTTGCAGGAAGGCTGAATTTGGGCACAAATGAAACCAGTGCCCTTCACATGCCAAAATCATTGCCCCCACCTGAACTACAGTGTAGTCAGTAGAATGGGCTTGCCTAGATAGTGACATTATTGAAGTTATTATGTCCCCTGCTCAGATTAGCTTTGACAGGAAACAAATGTGGCTGTGTCCATGCAGCACAGCATCGTGCCCACAGGCATATCCCAAAAAGCCACCTCTCTCATGGCACCACCCTAAAGACTTTTGGTTCCCTGGGGAGGGCACAGATGGAGATAAGGGAGAAAGAGCTTTTAATATACTGGAATGAATTATTCTTACCAAAACATAATACAAAGTATTGAAACTCTTAATAAAAATGAGGGATCATTTTCCTTACCACATCCAACCAACACGTCCCACAAGAGAGGGGGAACCCTGTCAGTTCTGTCACTCTTCCTTCAAGCCATTAAGACTCTGCAGTCTTGGCTGAGATTTGCTCCTCTAATGGAACTCATCACTGCTCAAAGAAGGGGGGATTAGTTGATTGAGAAAGCTGCAGGACTTCTGTACCTTCTCCAAAGTGGTGGATGGACCTCAGAACTTATATTTTTGGAGATGTAGTGCCCATCTTCATTCAGTATCTGCCACCCTTCTTCACAAAGGCTTACTAGGATAATTTAGATTGGAAGGAACCTCGGGAAGTCCTTTCTTTGAGGTCAGACTAGGGAGCCTAGGGCTTTATTCAGTTCTGTCTCAAAATCCTCCAAAGACAGAGACTGTGGGCAACCTGTCCACTGCTTGGCTGTCCTTGGGGAAACCTTGGGGAAAAGGTTTTTCCCTAAATCCAGACTTGTCTCCATGAAAGGGGCAGACAGTACTTTAGATGTGGGTGCACCTTCAGTGCTTGAGCTGTGGAAGTAAGTGCACCAGTCACTGCACCAGTGACAACACATGGGAGGGCTGGAGAGGTGTCCAAGCTACTGTGGGCACAGGGATGCCTTGGTACCAGGGGTCATTAGTGCTGTCCAGGAAAGGGCACCATCCTCTGAGTCCAGATCTGTGTGCATGAGTATGTGGAATCATTGCTAATTTATGGATTGAGAAGGAAACATGGGACTTGTCTGCAGGAAGACTCCAGTTTTTAGGGGTCTCTCTTGATGGGGCAGTCTGTGCTCAGGGGTAGGGGCTGTGGGGTCTGTGCATGTCACTCAAATAACAACTGCAGATTGAATGTGCCCAGCCTGACAGACTTGAACCACAAGCTGTTTGTGTGGGACTTAGAGAGGAGATCAGGCTTTCAGCACAGACAGATCAGGGTGACCACACAGAGCACAACCAGCCTGCTCCTTTAGTGCAAGAGAGCACAGAGCTGCTGTTTGGCTGTTGAGTGCCACAGAAACAAATGTCTTTTCCTCCAGCATTACCAGTGCTTGCTTTTTTTTTTTTACTTTTCCCTTTTACACAGCTGTCACAGTTATACAACACTGAAGGAAAAAGCAGCTCCAGTGAGGCACGGCATTAAAGCATTCCTACTTTGTTCCCTTTCTTCTTATGCAGACGTTTCATGGCTTGTCAACCTGAATAACTTTTTGATGGTGTTGCAGAACTATTTTTGCCAGGGCATACCTCATTGCTGTGTTACCCACTCGGTGCAGTGTTCATTCCTTACATTTGCATTTGGTCTTGAGCATTAGTTATATGCTACCCGAAATAGGGGGGGCTATATAAAAATAGTGTAGTATAGGAAGGCTTTATTTATTTGCACATGTTTATTTATTTAAAACAAAATCCTGCCTGAAAGCATTAGTTTTGTTACTGACTTTCTAATCTACATAAATATTTGAAAACTTGTTGAGTACAAAACTTTACAGTGGAATAGATTTGTCTTGGAGCAGCCATCAATAGCAGGATGCAAAAAGCTTTTGCTAAACAAAGCAAAAATCAACACTGCTGATTCTGTCTTTGTTGCCAAGCCCAGTGGGATGTGCTGCAGCAGTGAGGAAGACAACAGGCTTGCCAAAATACCACAGAGGCTGCTTCACACATCATGCCATAGTGTTGTTTTAGATGAGGATGGTGTGTGCTGACCCAAAGTTACCATTTTTCACAAGCAAACCTGAGCATGGAAGTCCTAGGGGTTGGGTTTTTTAGTGTTTTCAGTCCTTGCCAGCCATGGCAGGACAGAGAGTATTTTCTGTTGCTTTTTTAGCACTTTACTGAGTACCAGCTTCAGCAAGTGGGAAGAAGGAGGATGCAGGTGGGGGACAGCAGCACCCTGCCTCTCTTCCAGGCTAAGCCGCTGCCTGGGTTCAGTTTATTGTCAAATACCCACCATGAAAATATGTGTCCATCTGGCAGCCCATGGGAGGGCTGTGAACTGTTGCATCTGGTTGCCTGGATGTAAAGCTGGCTCTGCTTTCCTCCAAGTTTTGTCCCATGCATCAATGGCTCATGCACTCGTGCTGGCAGACCTGTTGTTATTTCACTTGTTGCTTTTATGTGTCTTGCTGAGGAATAGGGGTGAGACAGTGCTAAGTAGTGTGTCCTCCACAGCCAGTTTCTGAACACGTCTTCAATAGGTGGAAGATTCCAGTCTCATCCCTAATCCTTCCCCCTCCCTAAGCAAGGCTGGTCTTTCTGCAAGGTTCATCTCTCTCTCCTTCTCTGTTTTCCAAATCAGTGTGTGCTCGGCTTGTCAAGCAAGGCATGCACCCTCCTCAGATTTAAATTCCCTCTTTGCTGTATAGGGAATTCCAACCCAGAAGGCTTAAATCAGCTCGGTAAGAATGAGCCCCTATGAATTCCTGTCTGCAGGACAAGGAAGCTTTTTCAGGGTTTCTGTGTTTCAGGTAATAAGCTCTTGATTTGTATTATGTCCAGTCCAAATGAATGGCAATAACACATTGTTGCAGAAGGATCATGGTAATGTGTTTGCCAGACTGTTACAGCTTGGGTGGGATTGGGTCTGAGACCAAACTGCCTCCTTCAATATTTCTGCATGTGAGCTACATCCTTCTGCTCCTGTAACAGCAGCACTCCAGGGCTTCGTTTGGTTACCCTGCTGTAGGTGCTTAGTGCTGTTGTAGTCACATACAGTGTCCTGCCTGGTCTCAAACAGGACAGTCCAGGCCCCCATAGTCCCACGACATCCCTGTCAGCTGAGGACAGGGGTCCCGTGCACTTCAGCTTCTCCAGTGGCACAGGACTCTTTGGCCACCTCAACCCAGCCTGGGTTGATGCAAGCAGTCATTTCACCAGGGTGTGCCCTTCAGTTGCCTAAACTTACACATTTAGTGCCACGCTGGGGCATCCAGCAGAGCCACGTGGATTTGGCAGATGTAACACACTGCGGAGACCTTCCTCCTGGAGTGACAGATGGAGCCAAGAGGGAGACCATGCACCATGTTAAAACAGCACCAGATGCCCGTGCTGAGGTGACTGGATCACACCCTGCTCTGTAGTCAGAACTCGAATTCATCACTTTGTGGAACATTTGCACCACTCTGCAGTTGACTCCATCTCTGTTGAGTGCAATGTGATGTTAGAAACACAGCCCACATCTCACGTGTCCTAGTCTTGGCGTGGATCTCATCCTTGCTTCCAGGAATAGCCAGAAGTTGCAGGTGTGGCCTCCTAAGAAAGTGGATGTCTGGGATACAGCAGAGACAGAGAGAAAGAAAGTCCTTCTTTAAGCTGGAAGGAAGCTGGCCCACTGGAGTGTCTGATACCACCAGTGATGGGCACAGGTTTAACACCTGGGTTTGCTGTCTCAGCAGTGCCACACCACCAGAGGTGACAATGCCAGCGGGTTCCCAGTGTGGAATGGCACCAAGATGCCTCAGGCACCAGCAGCACAGCCACCCTGGTGCAGTGCTGGTAGTTAATCCTGCCCTGAGCAGGAGTTACTGACTCCAGTGTATCACTGCAGCCATCCATATATGCCATTTCCAGCTCCACAATCAGCACAGCTGGAGCTACTTGCACATTGCTAAACCAGTTGGAGATGTATTTTTGCACAGGGCAATCCAAGCACAATGTCCTGCATCACCTCCCCACCTCTCCCACGGATTCTCACAGTCACTCTGGACAGACGTGCCATTTAAAAAGATGGAAACTCAGGGGAATCTAACACAGAAGCCAGGCATAAATTAAAGATGCTGTGAGCTATTATTACTGCAAGTGGTTTGAGTGCCTGCAGACACAAGCTCAGTTTCACTTGAGAGCCTTCAGTTTATGACACTGGAAGAACAAACTGTTTCTGTGGCACCAATGCTCTAGAGAAATATTTGTTTCTGTGATATGCAAGGCGAAGGATGTCTTAGGAAAAAATACCTTTGTTTCAGTGCCAGCCTCTAATGCCTCTGGTTAATGACAGCCAGATTGCAGGGGCCGCACCAGTGGAGTTTTTATCTAAACCTGTTTTGCATGAGAAGTCATTATTCACACAAACTAATTTTAGAGCTTGAAATTTCCTGTTATTCTACTTGGAGTATTTCTGAATTGGAAACAGCCTCACTGTTGAGCTCAGCTTTCCACTTATCACAGGGTAGTTCTGATGTGCCCAATTTAAAAGTATGAAACTTGAGAAGAGCAAGAGACTTCACTGGATTCCCAACAGCCAGATTTTGGACCTTTCTGGATCACATAAAGGGTTAAAAAAGCTCGGGAAACTAAAATACTGACTAGATGCATACCTGATAAGGAGAAGACTGAGTTAATTTATGCAAAAAATAAAAAATCATGTTTCAAAGCTGGAAAATAACTTGGGCCAACAGAATGCTCTGCTTCAGCCCTTGGTTATTCATAGGCAACACCTCCAGCCTCTTCTGCAGTAGGCTGAGCACATTTGGCCTTGAATTTTCTTCTGATTCTGTTCACTGTTAGGACAAGAGAATTATTGGATTGATAATGTTTTTTATAAACAATAAGTATCTGGAAATAAATCTTGGATTGTATTTCACACTTTGCTGCTGTCCTGCTTTTGATTTTCAAGTAGATGTGCATGAATCATCAGTGATGTTTGTATGGAAGGATTAACCAGGGACAGTACAAAGTGTATTATCCAAAATAAGTTTCCACCATCACCCTGGAGTCATATGTTGGGAAAAACTGATCAGTCATCTCATCTGCTTGGCATCACACACAAGCCTAAGAATGAAAGTGAGGAATAACCTACTTGGTACTGGAAAGAGAAATAGTGGTGGCAAAGTACACAGGCATGTACACAGTACACAGGATAACTGAATTGAACACTGGGAAGACAACCCCAAGTGATTGTTCCTCATTGCTTGCTTGTTGATTTGTCTTTGATTCCCTGTGCTAGTATGTCCTTGTGCACAGCTTTGTGAGGGCACCAATGTCAGCCAGTATGAAGGTCCATTCCCAAAATATACAGAATACATGTGTTTATCCCTATAAATAGCACTTGGATGACTTCCCACACCGTAGATCTCAGGTCTTCGAGCACTTACTGAATTATTTGCTCTAATCTAACTATAAAAACGTTTGTAAAACTAACCCTGGTGTCTCTTGTGCTGCAGGCTGGACAATGACTGTGTGAATGAATTATTTAGGCTTTAGTATCCCCCCAATAGGTAACAAGAGCTTGCAGGGGTTTGCTTTCTCTGTGTATTGAGGAGAAGATGTTCCTGCTGGTGTGATCTCATGATGGCTTCTAGAAATTACTTCTGGCAATATCTTTCTTTCGTACATCCACCTGTGTTTTTCTTATCTGCATTTTTAAGGCAAGACTGGAAATAGGAGTTCAGGGGGAAATCTGTTGCTGATGTGATATTGCTAAATAATTCTGAAAATCTTCTATTTGGTGAAACTGCAAGAAAATGATGACAACTAATAGCTGCCTGAAACTCCCCCAGGACAGTGGAGGATTTTTTCACATCGAAGACAGAGGGGTTATTTTTGCATTTCTGCATATCTAAAGAAAAGCAGCAGAACCTCTGATAGTGAGGTCATTTTTTTCACACAGAAATGTCCCGGCACATGAAAATTAAGTTGGTGGGATTTTGACTCTGTAAGAATTAACTGAAAACTCATTATGGACTTTGGAAAGTGGCCCAGTTGCTGAAAGTCCAGTAAGATTTCCTCCAGCTACAAATTGCTAACTTACTGGGGCTTTCCCATCCCTTCCTGCAAAGTCAGTAATGTTAAACATTAAAGTAACATTGAAACTCTGTGTCTTCCTAAACTCTAATGGAAGGACAGCATTGTGCCAGGATGTCCCAGTGTTCCCCTCCCACATACCACTTCTTCTGACCTGTGGAGCTTGCTCCCTTCTCACCTGCTTTCTGGTGTAGGTCCTCATTGATTCCTCCTGGAGGAACATCCTTGGCCCTCCCTGTGCAGGATCTTCATCCCATTCCTGGCCAAGTCAGGATCAGCCCTTTGCCCTGCACTCAGCTTGCTCTCAGGTGAGGGGCTGGTTTAGAGGGATATCCCATTCCATTTAGTTGCTTGTAATAGCAACTAAATCTTCTTAACCTCTCAGTAGCAAGGGAAAAGCTGTGCCCTGTGCCCAGTTCCCAGCAGTCCTGGCACCCTTCTGCATGACCTGAAGCTCTCCTTGTGCTGCAGCCCTCCCAGCACCCACCCCTCCTCCTGGACAAGAGGTAGACCCAAATGTGTAGACACTCAAGCCATGCAGAGGAGCAGTGGAGGAGCTGAATTGAAAGGTCCTGGAGGGGCTGGGGCTCCTGCTGAGTTCATGTCTCTGTGCTCCCCACCTGCAGGGTTGTAGCCCTCCAGCTCTGTGCTGCTCAGCAGTTTGGTCCTACCTTTTGCTGCCACAAGTGTGTATAAACCGCAGCAGTCCTGACTTGTGCTCCTGTACCCTTGCCAAGGTAATTAGCACAGTGCACATTTTGGGAGAGTTATTTCTCTCTGCAGAGCAGCCTGCCAGTGCCTCGGCATGCACGGCGCTGTCTGCTCGCCTTCAAGTGCTTTATCACAGCAGTTTGGGTCTGTCGAAGGGAAGTGCTGAGGAAGGCAAGAAATTAATGAAGGGCTGTCAAGCTTCTTACATGGAGCCTCCTGAGCCTCCCAGGGAAGAGAGACAGAGCGATGACTGAGTGCCTTTGGAGAGGCTCCAAGGAGGTGCTTTGGAGGATGCTCCAGCCTGGACATCTCTACCCCAGTGCCCATCCTAACAGCTGCAGTGCTGTCAACTCCATCATTTTCAAACCCCTCAGTAAAGCACACAAAATCGTGAGGGTTGTGAGAGTGGAGTCGTTGCTGTCTCTGGAGGTATTTCTCAGTGCCCTGGTTTGGTTGACGCGGTGGTGTTTGGTCACAGGTTGGACTCGATTGATCTCGAAGGTCTTTTCCAATCTAATGTTTCTGTGATTCTGTGACAAAAGAGGAGGAAGGTGAAAATCAGTTTGTGTGCTTCCCTCCCAAAACTCTGGGATGCACGCACTGGTAATTATTGCACTAGAACAAGTTATTCAAATGTTCTTCATGCTACCAGATGTTTTTCCTTCATTGTTCCTGTACATTGTGGCTTTTTGGCATTTGCTTAAATGCAGCATTTTTAATTTCTCCTACACTGCTTCCACCACCACAGGGTTTCACACAGGAGTTGCTTCACCCAGCCCCACACACAAGCATGTGCCCATTAAGTAGGTTTGCAGTCTGCTCTGAACATTCATGCTTGTCTGGCATGAGGTTATCATACTTGCTTTTGATAAGGACAGTCATCCAGCGGGACACAAATGAAGACTGGCTCATCTGTTCTGCAAGATAAAGAGAGATTTCTGCTTCAGCTGAACCACAGCGGATTCATTATCATGCTGCAAATTTCATCAGAGTTCTCCCAGGTCAATATGGATGTGACGCAGATCAACATCTCACTCAGTATTTAAATTATTTATCAACCACACTGGCTCATCAGAGCTAACAAAACATTGGTCCTTTCACCCTCAAGTGTCGAGTTGGTTCAAATAACGTCCAGGGCATCTGTCTGGCTTTGAGTTATAAATAACTCAAGTATTTCATTTCTTACAGTCCCCACCACCCCCCCTGGCCCTGCTCTGTTGTTGCTGCCCTGTAGTTTCTGAGCTGGATTGTCAGTCTGTTTATAATTGCTGGCTCTCTCCAATTAAATGCTGTATTGAGGTTGATTGACTCAGAGTTTAAGCAGACTGTGGGGAAAAGATTATTTCAATACCAGCAAAGTATGTGTAAGAATAATTTAGACCATAGACTAGAGATAAGAGAAAAAAATTCATCATCTCCATACAGACCATAGAGGCAGGAAAGTCTGTTTAATTTTGGGCAGGATGGGTTTGCTAAAAACTTTGTACCAGCCTCAGAGGTATATCTGGCACTTTGCAAATTGGTATTAAAACTTGAAGCACGGGCATCTCTGCTGACAGAGTGGGACAGACTGCTGCCTGCAGCATTGGCTGGGTGTGAGAGATCTCTGACACATGAGTTTTTTCACTATATTTGCTTAATGCAGTGCTGGATGTGCTTTCCCCATGTCTGCAGTGCTGCAGGAGCCCTGCCTTGGCACACTGACTGTCCTGCTGTCTGCAGCACTGGGAAGGTGCACCCTGTGTGTTTTAGCTCAGATTGGGCAAATAATGTTCAATGTCCTGCTTGTCCTGAGGCTTGGTTTTTTGAGAAGTCTAATTACAAACACTGATAAACAGGACAGGACTGTTGTTAGCCTTAGGCAAGGCAGGCAACTGGATGTAGTCAGCAGAATCACTTGCAGAAGTGAGACAGGGAGAGGCTCTCTGTGTATCTGTGTCAGTGGCAGGTCCACGTGCAGCCCTTGCAGGCTGTGCTGCAGATGGGGACTGGCTCACAGACACCCTTCTCACTGTGCCAGGGGACACACAGCCCAGCACAACCTGCAGAGGCATCCTACCCTCTGCCTGATAGCTCTGCAGGGCTCCTTGTCCTGCTTTGCACCAGGTCTTCTGGGTGTGCTGAGGGCTGAGAGGGACTGGTGCTCTGTGCGTGTAGGGTGTGAAGTCTCTTGCCACATGTATGGGAGAGGATGGAAGGGGACATGTCTGTATAATAAAACTATTCCTCTGGTTAAACACCCAAAGGCATTCAGGGAGAGGCCAGAATACCTGCATCAATCAGCATAGGATCAACAGCACCAGATTTCCTTGCAGGATTCCTCTTTGTCCAGGACAGTTCCAGTCCTCAGAAGTGGGTTTACATGTCCCTGAACAAACTTCTTTCATGGTTGCACTTGCCCACTTGAAAACTGACTGGGGCAATTCTTAAGCAAGAGTTTCTCCTTCTTCTCCCTCCCTCTTTCTCACCTCCTTGACAGAGATGGGTGCAATGGTCTCATCTCTCTTTTCTTGTTCTCCATTAGGCTCTGTGGTTATCCCCCTTTCTATGATGAAAACGACTCCAAACTCTTTGAGCAGATCCTTAAGGCAGAGTATGAGTTTGATTCTCCATACTGGGATGACATCTCTGAGTCTGGTAAGTGGTTACTCCTCCTTTAACCATGCATGCATGAATGTCTGTTGCATATATCCTCCTCTGGGCATGGGAATGCCCCCTCCATCATGTCCAGAGCTCCTTTTAACTGAAGACCATTAGGAATGTGCATTTCTTTCAGCCTAAATGGTTCTGAGAGTTTGTTTCTGCAGGACAGCAAAGTAAGTACTATTTTGTCCAGCCATACACAAAGCACTAAAATGTAGCTGAAACAAAAGATGAAGATGGCAGAAGACTGTCCCAAAAGAAAAAGCAGAGCAATTTCTCAATCAAATCCAAATGAAAAGTAGATGGTTTAAGTGTCATTAATAATAAGGTGGCAAACTGGTTTGGCTCTGTTACTGTCACTGCAGCTCCAAAGCGAGACTGCAGCACGTGCAGCAAAAATCCCAAGAAATTATTACCTTCCAAATGAGGTGGAGGAGCAGATTCAGAAACTGGGAGGACTGTCCATGTGGTTGGATCCAGAGAGCTGCCCATATGCTCACCCGGTTCCCCACCAGTGCAGAAGACACTTAACACAGTGCCTGTTTGTCCCTGCTCTGGTCAGTCTGGCAGAGGGACAGATGCACCAACATGTTGCAGGCAGATGTGGCTGAAGGCTTCTGGCTCCAGCGTGGCCCACGGCCTGCCAGCATCAGTGTCCTCAGGTGACAGCAGAGACACAGTCAGCATTGCACCCTGCCTATGCCACTGACCTGCTGTGTGGTCTCCAGGAGGTCACACAAGCTCAGTGTCCTTGCTCTGTCCAACCCAGGGAAACGTCTGCCATTCCCTGTAGGAGAAGAAATGAATTCTAGGAACATTTTATTGTATAGAAAGTATCCCTAGAAATGCAGTTTTCTGATTCATTAGTGCTACTGATTGAGAGGAGATAAAAATTGGTTTTATTATGAAGATTATTATATATGCTCTTATCTCCACATAGAGCAACATTTCATGCTGCTTACATCTGCAGTCCAGATATCATTGTGATGGATTGCTTAAAAATATATGTGATGAGAAGTTTTTAAGCCCTTAAGGGTTTTCAGAGAAAATATGAAGGTCTGCTGGCAGACCCCTTTGCCTTTTGGGGAAAAGTCCAGCACCTAAATCAGCACAAAGATTTTCCTGCCATATTTGGCTTTGCTGTGGCTCCTTCAGCTACACTGTCCTGAAACTACTGGATGCACGCCATGCTGCAATCTCCCTTCCTTCCATTACAGTGCAGATTAAAAACACACTGCCTCATGCTCCAGGGAGTCCATTTTCCTTGCTAAATTCCTTTTAAATACACAACGTGTCCCACAGCTGTCCATGTGTGTGGCTGCTTGGAGTGAGCAACGTGAAGCTTCTCTTACTGTGGCATCTGACCTCCTCCCTGCTTATCCCACTGGGTTTACCAGCACCTCCAATGGATGTGGCCACATTTAGACCACTAAGATGATCAGAGGCACATGGCTGACCAGGGAGCTGGGAGCTGCCAGGCTTGTACTCTGCTGACTCTGAATTATCCATCCCACTCCTAAATATACCTGCAGGAGCAAATGCCTTCAGCTTTTATCTGCTGTCCTAAATAGCTTGGATTTGGTCCTCAGTCCCTTTGGCTATATCTATACCAATAAATGACAAATGGCCTAGGGCCATTTTCTTGTGCTGTGGCCATATGGCACTTGGTAACCTAATCAGTGCTGTTGGCTGATCATCTGGCAGCAGAACTGGGCAACAACTGTATTGTTTTCAATTATTCTCTCCTTTTTTTTTCTTTGCAGCTAAAGACTTCATTCGCAATTTGATGGAGAAGGACCCTAATAAAAGATACACCTGTGAGCAAGCAGCACGGCACCCTTGGTGAGCAAGTCACTGCTGTGTGAAACCCTCAAAGCAAAGGGCATCGTTTCACATTTGTGGGTGGAAGTGGTTTTCCTGTTGCATACTGTACTAACTAACTCAGTGCTTTCATTCAAAAAAACCCTTGCCCTTGTCCTCCAGTTTCTCCTGGAGAACTGTGATGGACTTTAATCTCATGCACCAACCTGTTGAGAATCTGGGTAAGGGTTAGTAAGATGCTGAAGTATGTATGTTGACTGTAGTGCAGCTGTGGGATATGCCAAAATGATTGAACCCAGAAATTAGAGTTGGGGGCAAAAGGTCCAATTCCACAGGTGTGCAGAAGGCTGGATATCAACCTGCTCATGAGGTTCTTGCCAAGGTCCTTGCCAGAGCTCTTCAGAGCATCCCATGAAGTAGGAAATCCTAATCTGCTTCACAGATAGTTCACCTCCTGCTTGCAGTAAGGAGCTGATTTCATATGCTGATCTCACATTCCTCTCTTGTTGAATGGAAGAGATAGGAAACCCTCGAGAAGGATAAGCTGAGTGTGAATTAGCTGTAGCAATGCTGTCTCTCTGCAGTGCCTACAGAAGATTACCTGATCTGACTGAATTTGTAATTTAGACCTACTTAAAGTGCTTTAAATTCGATGATACCTTTTCATATATGTGACTTTACTAATGTTACCCAAGTTTATGTGGCTGGAACAAGAGTGGCTCATTTACTTTTGACCAGCCCTGAGTGACTGAGAACGTCATCCCACAATACCACTTGCATCTTACATGGGATCTGTATCCAAGTCTTTTAGGGCAGGGAACATTATATATGAAGTGAGATATTGTTTTTGTTGTTATAATAGTGGCAACAGAAAAGAGTCAGTGGCATGACATTTTCATCCCAGGTGCACATTAGGCTGTTTTTATACTATCACAGTTGCCCCAAGTACCATTTCCTTTTGCATTGTCTGTATGACAAAAAGGAAATTTGAGAAATGAAATCCAGTTTTTGGGAGATGAAAAAGAATCCCAAATCATTTCTAAATGATACTGACCTGAGCCTCAGGGAATTAAACATTACAGAAGTCAATATTAGAAATACAGAACAAACAATGGGAATGCAACTCCCAGCAGAGAGTGGGGTAACCATTTGTAGGACTCAGAGACAGATTTTCCAAAGCCTTACATCCAAGATACACAAAATGTGAGAACCCAGCTCCTGGCCCTGCTACATCTGTGTTGGTTGCTGGAGTGCAACGAAGAAACGTGGCACTTGCAACACCACAGCTTCTGGGCCCTTCAAAAGGAACAAAATGATAAAAACTATTTTCATTCCTTTTTTTCTTGTTTTTTTTTTCTTTTGCATGTCATGCCAAGGGCCAATGGAAACAAACAGGCTGCTCCGTAGTTCTTACTATTTGCTCCAGAATCCATTCTCCCATGCAAAAACAATCCCCCAAGAGGGTTTTCCCCCACTTCTGCATCAGGGGGTCTTCTTCTGCCAGGCTGACTTTGCTAGCCACGTAAAGCACAACCCAGGGCCAGCCTTTGAAATGTCAGACATGCAAATGGCACTGCAGCAGGGAGGCTTCAAACATACACCACCCTTTCACCCCACGTCCCAAATCCGCCTCCCTTTGACACACAGGCAGTGTGTGCCAGTGGGTTACAGGACAGGGAGATTGGAACTAGATGATCTTTAAGGTCCCTTTCAACCCAAGCCTTTCTGTGATTCCATCATAGTTGTACAGTGAAAGCAAAGCATGGAGGTTTCCAGAGCTATGGCTTCAGATCTGTGTCTGTCCTCCCCAGTGTGCTTGTGAGCAATACCCATTCCCCCTTGTCCTGAAAATCTTCCTGCAACATAGATGTTGCTGCTGTGGACCTCTCTGGAGAGTGGTGCAGTGATTTTATGGAGGGTTTGGATCCTGTAGTGACAAATGCCTTTTTGGATAATCAAGGCTACTCACTCAGATACTATCTGTTATTTCAGAGTTTAGTGATAGGATCTGCTTTTGCCAAAGCATTGCTCAAGATGCATTTTCCACACAGATTGCTTTTGTCAGGAAATAGTGCGGTTTTTGGTGCTTTTCTCACTCTAGCCATTACATCTGCTGCAATGGCATCCTCTCCTCCTCTTGGAAGATGGGGAAGGCCTTTTTGGTGGAGGAGGAGGAAAGCTCTGTGGTTCCTCTCAGTGGTCAGCTGTGCCCTTCTCTAAGCCTGGGCATATTTTAAGTTTCCAGCAATCCCAGGCTTGAGTTTCTTTCATAATTGCACCTTTTATAATGGGGACATCCCACACCACCTTCTCAGATAAGCATGTATTTTACAATGTACCCATTTTTGATCCCATTAACCTCAGTGGAATCAGGATTTCACTTCATGACAATTTTAGGGTTCAAAGATGCCACACCACCTTCCACAGTGCTGACACAGCCTTGCCTTCTCTGTGTGTTATCCAGAGTAGTGAGGTATGCAAGACTATTGGCTTGGTGGGAAGAGATGATCAGAGCAGGCTTCAAGTGGTCCCATAAATTATATGCTTTTCCAGAGTGCTTGCACGGCAAGTAGCCCTTAATGGCATCTCATCAAAGATACTTCTTTTGTCTGCACAAGCAGCATAACTGGAGAAGCATCTTTGGACCCTAAAATTATCATGTAGTGAAATCCTGATGCCACTGAGGTTAATGGGAGTTTTGCCAGACTTCAGTGAGAGTTGGGGTTTGTCTCCTTGTCTCACCAGCAGGACACAGCCCTACCCCAGTCACTGGTGCTACAATGGTAGATAATTAATATATACTATGAAGTGGCTCCATGTAGTAACATTTTCCAGCTTTCCCTTTTCCTTCCTCCTGTCCTATCTTCCCTTGCAATATCAGATCATTGCAATCAGCCCCGAATTAGGAAGAAATCTATTAAATCATGAGTGCTTAGCATTTATTTTATAATCTGATTGTGATAAAAGTGATTAACTGTGCATGGCACAGCTACCTGGCCACGAGACTTCATTGTTTCATATGTAACATTTGTGAAGAACAAACTAATTGCAAAATACATCTTTTATTTTAATTGCCATGTTTTTATTTAAAACTTCCAAACAGGGCTTGCAAGAACTGGATCTTGCAAGATACTGCATTTATGCCTTTAAAGTTAATAACCTCTTTGAATTTTGGAAAACTGCTCTAGAATAGACAGATATTTGCATGACTAAATGTTTGCACAGGAACAGACCCTAAAAAAGTAAATGCTTCTTCCCAATGGCCCACTTTTCTGTACTGTATCTGCTCCCCACATGCCTGCATTTACGTGGAATTTTGCTATTTATAATCAAATGGCCTTGGCAGGGGGACAGTATGTTAAACTCAGAGTTGGCAGAAAAGGAGGTTAATAATTGCTGTGAAGTATGGTAGCTGAAACAGTACAATATGTGAGACTTGTGGGTATAATGATTCCACCCCAGCCTGTACAAACCAGTTTAATTTACAAGGACTTACGCTTTCCATTGGAAAAGTTAATTATTTTATAGTGTATCTTTCAGTGAGGTTTGCACTGTTTATGGTGTGTTGCAAAGGTGCAATACTGCTCTTGGTTGTTCCACTGATATTTGAAAAGGACATGGAAAATGAAGGCAATAAAAGGGGGGTAATTTTCCTCCAGCTTGATACATTTTAATGTTTCCCTGGCTCATATTAATGACAGCAATTAAGTTTATTAAATATATTGCCATGTCAGAACCCACATCCTGTTTAGGGCAGTGGCTCAGTCTGAAGTGATTAAGGGAGAGCAGCAGAAACCTGAGGGCCTGTTTTTTCCAGCTCTAGAATCATAGAAACATAAAATATCCTGGGTTGGAAGGGACCCACAAGGATTATCAAAGTGTGCTCCCCGTCAGGTCAAACTAGGTCCTGCAGAGCCAAATTCAGCCTCCAGGCTTGGATCAGAGGGAAAGAAAACAGTGCTCAGAGGATGAGGGCAAAGTCCAACAGTTAGGAAGCTAACACAGAAGTTGGAAGGGGTGCTGTGAATTCATTTGCTCTGTCATGCATTAACGAAGTGAACTTAAATGGGATTTAGAGCTGTGTGCTGAAGCCTGTTGCAGCATCAAAGGCAACCTGGGACATCTAAATAAAAGGGTGATGTATGTATTGCCTCCCTGTGTAGACTACAAGGGAGAGGGAGGTGGTGGCACCAGGTGGACACCTGTGTCTGCAGGTACGAGTGTGGTCCTTACCTTTCCCCATTGCTTGTGCAAAGGGAGAGAGGATACTTGGGATGTGCCGACATCCATCCACGCCTGCACTGAGGAATCACAAAGCTTTGGCATGGACTGAGCCTCTGCAAATTGTGGCCATGACCCTGAGTGTTTATTATGTGCCAGAGAGCACAAGCCAGATAATAATTTCCACCCAGGGAAACGACATGGTTTACAGAGAGCTCGGTTCTCAGACGAGATTGTTTGAAGTGTGAAAAGGCCTTCCTGAAGGGAGCTGCTGATGTTTACAACATTAAATCAAGCTCTTATCGAGTTCATCCCTGCACTCTATTTATTTTGGGACATTGCTGATAGTGTGTGTGTGTGTGTATATTTATACACACGCATGCGTGTATGTGTGTGTGTACATATATATGTGTGTGTATGTATAGAAGAGTTATGATCCTTCAGCGTTATCCATTACAGCTAACTCCATGTTTCCTGTCATCATACTCAAGAGTATTTCCAAGCACTGTTTGGCCAGCAAAGCATTTGGGTTGGCTGCCTTCAGTAAGAAAGTTCAGAAAATAATGGTAGATGAAAGACTGTCTGCCACAGTGGGCAGGGAGGATGAGAGAGACATAAGCTTGTAGCATGCTGATAAAGAACTGTCCAAAAGGAAATGTACTGGGTTTGTCTTTGTTGGAGTTTGCTCTCAAGGCTTAGAAGTGGTATGGCCAGATAAATCAGTGTGATAAGTTTGAACTCAGCTGGAGAGCTAAAACAAATTAGATACTATGAAATAATACTTGATCATTAGATTAGATTCCTCTCATGTGCAGTATGAGATTTGTTATGGTTATTAATGAGAAATAACCTTCTTAGCTTGTGGATGTATTTGGGATGGAGTGTCATCAGACTGTGGCTCTTGATAGCCAATTTCATGCATTGAGACAGTTACATATTTACAACTGGGTGTAAGACCAAGTTCAACACAAAGTTCTTCAAACCCTTGTTAGGATGTAGCTGCTTTCAGGTGCTGTAAAACTGGAACCCTGAGAGAAAAGCCAGGTTCCACTTAGACTAATCAGTCCTTGCTCGCTTCTGGATGATGCTCAGAGTGATAACAGATCATGCATTATTCTGATTAGTTTATTTTTGTATGTGTGTGGTAGGTAGAAGCAATGTCTTTTACTGGGCCAGCTAGTACAGTTGATAAAAACAAACTGCAGTGCTGCCACAGTTAACTTCAAAGTTAACTGCAAAGCCAGGAATTGTGGCTCAGGGTTTGACTGGATATGCATCAGTTTGATCAGCTCAAGTTGATTACTGTTTCTCAGTGAAAATGGAGCTGATTCCTGCAGGTGAAGGAGATGTTGTGATGGGAAGGGGGGAAGAAAGAAAGATGCTAAGGTGTTTTTGTCCTAAAAGGAAAAGCAAGATGGTTTATAGCCTGTGGACTTGGGAGAGTTAGGGAAACGTGAAAGGGTAATTATAACATATGCTAAAACCAGTCTCTGTTAAATTTCATTCATTATTGTCTCAGCAAGGGGACTAAAGTTCGTGCTTAAATACATTCATCATAGATGTGATGGTGCTCATGATACCCACCTCAGGGTAGCTCTGTGTGCCCAAAAACCTATCTCATTTTTCAAACTCTAGCAGTTAAGAGTATAAAAGATGTGATTTCTCCCTGCTCACCTCCACCTCTTCTGTGTCCTTAAACCACCACACCTCCAGCAAAACCCCAGCAACGAATGGGTGTTAACATTGCTCTTGTTTTCCTAGAAGTAAAACTATACTATGAACACTCTAACACCACAAGTATTTTATAAAAGCCTCAAAATATGCCAAGTGCAAAATACATTACAAAAGCACACTCCTCATGTTACAGCATCACATGATTAACAGGATGGGTTGGAGAACAATCCCACTCCCATCTTAGGGAGCCAGGGCTGCATTTTGAGCCACACTGTTCAGCATACCAGCACGTGTTTGGACAGATCCTGCTGCACTAAAGTAAAAATTAGCATCTGCAAGGTGCTAATGCTGCTGAATAGACCTTAGATATAGGATGGTCCCACCACTGTAGCATCTGAGACCTTCACAGGATGTCTGACCATCCCCTTGTGAAGTAAACAAGTACTATTCTGCCTGTTTGGAAAACACCCAAATACCAGTACCTTTTTTTTCCTGGAATTACAAGAATTGCATAGTGAACATGGAGTTACGGGTGGGAGAAGGCAGTTTGTGAACTATTGGAACTATCAGCTTCTTATTGAAACCAGCAATATTTCAGAAAATGATCACTAAATTAAAAAAAAAATATATATAGCCTGTATTGGAGCTACACACCTGATGAAAAGTTTTATATGGCAAAAGTGCATTTTCAAGTCCTTGTGGAAACTGGCAAGAACGAACTTCTGGAAGAGCTGGCAAGGGTATCATGCCCCAAGAATTTGTTCCAAAATAAAATCTGACCAGTGGGAAACAGGATCTGTGCTTACAGAGCTCATTCACCAACCTGTTCATGAAGGAAAATGTGTTATTAGCTTTTGAGGAGACATGTTCTTTGCAAATGTAAGTTAATTTTCTCTCTAGGTCTTTTTGATCAGTTACTGAACGGGTGGTTTGGCTTGTAGCTGTCCACATATTAATTTGTCAGCTTAGTTTTCTCCTGAAATCTGTAGTATGATGGCCAATCCTCCCTGCTGGTATGTGTTGAGGGCACCTGCCTTCACTGAGGAGGTGTTTTTGGAGAGAGCAGAGTGCTCATGACATTTTGGAGTGACTCTGACCAGCAGTTTGCATTCCCACTGGGAAACTCTGCTGGGGCCTGTGTGGGAACGTGTACTGCATGGGATCCAAGAGTAAGCAGTTCTTCTCACTTCTCTGATGATGACCCTGGGTGATTGTTGCCAGCAGGAAGGAGGGCAGCAATTTGGAGAAGGCTGGTCTCAAGGAGCACTTCTTAGATGTGCCATGGACATGAAGGCAGGAAAAGCAGTGTGTCCTTTGAAAAACAGGGGTTGCAGTTTGGGCAAAATGAAAGGGATGTCTCCAATTCACGGGACACATAAATGGAAACAGCAGGCTGGGGTATGTCAGCAGAGTTTCATCTGTTAAGAAACACAAAGCAATGCTGGCATTCTGCTGCCTTAGTTGGAAAACAGGGAACAGTTCGGGTGCCGCCCTCTAAGGAAGATGTGGACTAGTTGGAGAAAATCCAGAGAAGCTCACTAGATCAGAGGATTAGAAAATATAAGTTATGAAGAAACAGTGAAAGAATCAGTTTGTTTAGTCTAGAGAAGAGAAGACAGAGAGAAGTCACGATAACAGTCTTCAAATATGTGAAAGGATTCTTCAAAGACAAAGGGAATAAACTATTTTCCATGACTTCTGGGAGATAGTGAGGCTCTGGAACAGGTTGTCTGAGGAGTCTCCATCTTTTGGAGATCTTTAAGGACTGGTTAGCCAAATACTTGTCAAAATTATTTTGACAGAGCTGGGGTGGGGAGGACTAGACTGCTGAGTCCCACAAACCCTGTGATTATCTTACTGGAGCTCCTCGCTGGGACACTCTGGTCCCGATGGATTACTCAGTTTATTATAATTTTTTATTGCTAATGGTCATTGTTTTTCTACACATGGGGTTAAAAATTGATTTCTGAAAGCATCACATTCCACATAGAAGGCAGTATTTGCCTTCTTGCATCACCTATGTTAGACAGCACTAATCACCCTGGCACACGGCCCGACATCAGTTCACTATGGTGCCTGCTTTTCCAACAGATCTCATGCCTTGAGGAGTTAAATGAATGAATAGAATTGCCCTGAAATAACCACGTTTAGTGAAGATTTGATTTTGTCTTTGTCTGTTAAAGAAACTATGCAAGATCATTGTTTAGGTTGGGTTGTTCAGCTCCAGCTTTTGTGCAGCCTGTGCTGCTTTAGTGAGTGTCCATGCATCTGCTTTACTGTAAATCTACATTAATCATGATGAATGACTATGTACATTGCAGGGTGGCAGGAAAATCTCCAGTGCAAACAGATATCAGACAGGTTGGAGTGGCTCTGGAACCTTCTACATGGCTGAGGCTAAAAGTAGTCTCAGCCTGTTGATGTTAAATCTTCAGATGTAAAGAAAAAAAAAAAGGTAGAATGTTTTCATCCAGGGCTGTAATGCTGATAGAAAGCAGCCATGCACCAACAAAATCAGGCCGTACCTCTTTGTAGCTGCCAGACCTACAAGCCTAATCTACACTTGATTTTATTGCCCCAGATTTTCCACCACTGCTGCCAGCAGAGAAAGCAGTGGGAAGTTGGAGCCCTGGAGTGAATGAAATCATCATGACTGCAGGTGCAATCACACCTGGGAGCAGCCTCTCTGTTGAGGAGAAAAAGTAAGGAGCATTCAGGGAGAGGAAAAGATCTCTTCAAACGTGTCTGCTCTGTCTGTTTCAGGATTGCTGGTGATACAGCACTCAACAAAAACATCCACGAGTCAGTCAGCGCTCAGATTCGGAAGAACTTTGCGAAAAGCAAATGGAGAGTAAGTGACCTGTCCCTGGGGATGGCACTGGGACACAGCTCTGCTAATGCAGCAGCTCTGCAGCCACCCTTCCAGCATGTTTTTTCTGTGTGCTTTTGTGGCCAAAAATTCTGGTCAAAATAGTTGGCCCAGACTTAGGTTACATGACCCTGCAGAGCCTTTTACACAGGATGGTATTCACCAAGTACCAAAGGTAATGGTGAGAGATGGGGCTGCTCACAGCTGAAGTGCCCATGGTTACATGTGGAGCTGGGGTCAGCACCACGGGGGGACATGAAGCAGTGAGGGCACCCTGTGTGCTGGGGCAGGGAAGGATGTGTCAAATTCGACTTCCCTTGTAGTCTGCCTCATCCCAGCTGAGTGCTGGGAGGAGCAGCAAGGAGCAGGACAAGGGCAGAGATGCATACAGTTTGATAATGCTCTTTCTAGCTTAGAAACCAGAATTCAGGAGAAACTTGAGAGAGGGTGGGCTCATTCACTTCTGACACTCTGAGCATCCAGGAGAGGAGCAGAGTTAACCCTCCCACCTCCCGATTATTTTCCATTCTTTCTTTCTTCCTTGTTATTTCCCCCCAGCAAGCGTTTAACGCCACGGCCGTCGTGCGGCACATGAGACGGCTACACCTGGGCAGCAGCCTGGACAGCGCCAGCGCCGGCGTGTCCAGCACCCTCAGCCTCGCCACGCCGCTCCCCGAGGCAGCCACACGGAAAGATTGTGAGTAGCCAACACCCCGGGGTGTTGGGCACAGCTCCTACCCCGGCAGCCGAGCAAATCCGCAGCATCCCCAGTTCCTCCTTGACCCCCAGGCTGCAGTCCTCACTGCCAGCAGGCTTGGCTTTGTGCAAGCAGGTGTCTTAAAATAAGGACTTAAAATGCACCTAGGCCGTCACTTTTGGCTGGCCAAATAAGTAATGTTTCAACTGGAAAAGTTTGTGCACTAAAAAAAAAAGGGAGGTTTTAGCTTGGTGCATTTTTGGGAGAAAAGGGGGAAAAGATCTAGACCCCCACAGCAACAAAGTTTTGTATTTGGTTGAAATCTGAAAAAGTTTACTCAAGCTGTTTATGTTTGAGTTGCCAGTATTATGACAGGGCATTTTTCTGTAAAAGTTGGATTACTTTCCATTTCTATTTTCTGTGGAGGAGACTGATCTGCCAGTTAGACCCAGCTTCCCTCTTCCTGGGCCAAGTTAAGGTCCTGCACGAAGAGGCTCATTTGTCTGAGCACAGGACTCAGGCTCTGTGCACCACAGCAGGACTTGGCTCTGCCATGTTTGTTATATGCTATAAAGGAGATTTGCAAGCTGCCCAATGGACTCAGATATTTGGGATATATATATTTTTTCTGAGTGCCAGGGAAGGAGACATGGCAGCAAAGGGATTATTTGGAAGACAGAAGCAGTTTCTTTGCAATGAAGCCTATTTATTCTCTGGCTTGTAAGCATTTATTTTATTCCCTTTGGCCCATCTAGATCCATCAGTAGAGATTTTATATCATGAAATGGAGGGATGTGGACTTTATAATTAGAGGAGATCATTTCAGGGTCTGACAGCAAAAAGGAGTGCTATATCCCAGACTATTCTGGAACTGAAAGCACCTGTTATTCAGGATGGATTTTGGATGGTGCTGCCTCTGCTTTTGCCACCCCAGCTTGCCATCCCCTGCTCCCTGATGAGGTGTTGCCATCAGCCACAGTCCCCCTGGCTCTGTAGGGAAGCTGTGTTTTTTCTTGCTGTCATGGGCATGTTTTTTCCACCATGGCTGGGATGAAATCTGCCTTCTGGGTGCTGTGTGAGATGTTTTTGCCAGCCTGAGCCGGAGGGGATGCATCCCAGGCCTTACAGGGATTTGTGCCCAGTGCCCAGTTTGCAATGCCCAGTGCCCAATCCTACAGCTGCTGCCAAAAGCACATCATGGTGCTCCTGGCACACACCTGGCACCTGCAAAGGAGCAATGCAGTGTTTGCCATCCTCAAAGCACTTCCAACCATGCACTGGCCGTGCAGTGATGTAGAAAATCCCATATGGGGGAGAAATGTGCCTTGATTTTGGTTCTTGCTGCAGTATGGCAAGGCTGGACCCCAGTCAGGCCTAGAGCATCTGATGCATGCTTTGCTGTTAAACTGGTGGGTGATTAATGCTGTTAAACTGGTGAGTGATTAATCTCCATCCACCCATTTAATTAATCTCAAATGGTGTTAATTAATGGCATTGAATAGTCTGAGTAGTGTTAAAACGTGTGAACAAGAAGGGTGGGAGAACAAAATCTGTTTTACCACTACAGAACCCAGCAGGTCCCTGTACAGAATCCAACCACATTTTGCAGTGATGGAGAAGTCAGTCAGGACAAGAAGAATTAAACCAAATGTGTTAAGATAGAATGAGTTTTTACATGCCAGAAATGTGCGGCAGAGAAACATTAAAAGATTTCCAAACAACTCAGGTTATGTCCAGCTTGGTGGACAATACAGAAGAGTGTCCCTTCCTCAAAGGAATTAGTTAAAGAGTTAGGAGATGCTGGAGTCCCAGAGAACCATTGGGTTCTCAGAAAACAAAAGGATTTAAGGGGAGTTAACAAATCAAATGCATTCCACCAAATACCTCCTGTTAGGAAAAAGGATACATCTGAGGTCTCTGTCCTTCCTCTTTCTCATCAGTTTTCCCTGGGGACAAATCTCTTGCACAAGAAAGAGGCCATGCAGCAAGTTACATGGACCAGCTGTGCCACCATTACACAATAGAATGCTGCCTAATGCTATTAATAGACATTTAATGAGCACTCCAAATAGTTTTGAATGCAGCAATTTCACATCATTGAAGACAATTAAGTACAGCCTTTGCCTGAGTGTAGGTTATGTCAGGCTGCATCCTAAGTCTGTTCTCTGTAGAAGGGCAGAGCAAAGATAATGCATTAGGCTGGATTATGGTACCTGTCAGGGAAGCCTAAGGGAATCAGTCGGGATTTCTCAAGAGTATTAGTCTGATTCTCAGTCTGGGGCTCGTTTATTCAGTTTAGCCATGATTGGACGGCCTAGATTAATTATAGGCCCTAGATCTTTATATTTTTAAGGTAGCAGATAAATTGCAGCATGAAACCAAGGTGTCAAATGTCAGTGGGAAGTGGGATGTGGCAGAGTATAGGTACAGCATAGTCATCCCTGAGGTTGAAATGCCATCTTGAAGCATGGAAAAAAGTCCTAACAAGCATCAAAAAGATCCCGAGTAGTCAAAAGGCCAACTTCACTCAGAGAATATATTCATATAGGTTTTATTTGCCAGTCTGGAAAAATGAGCTGTATTTCTAATCACCCTGAGCCTGCATCTTGTTAGAGTGATGTGAGCATGCCAGGTCCCCTCGGAAGTTTTTCTTGCCCCAGAATACTGGTGCTCACCAGATACTCAACTTATGTCAACTTTCATCTCAGCTGGAAGTCCTGGAGGCAAACCAGCAAAGTCTGGAGCAATGTAAGCTGTTGCCAGAATGATGTCCACGTCACGTAAATTCACATTCCCTCTAGGCTTACTGGAACTCAGCAACAAATTTGACCCACTCTACTTCTTTATCATCAGCTTTCCAGGATGCCTGGGGAAATGTTTTTAGTGCAGGTGCACAGTCTGTTTAGCTAGATGGCCATGATGAGAAGTTTAATCATCTTTAATGTGGCCACAAGGAAATTATTCTGAGCAAGCACAGTGCTGGAGGGACTTTTCCATCCCACAGCTCTTTGTCTTCAGCCCCAGAAATGTGGAATCGGTCTGGTTGAGCGTGTGCCAAAGCTGGCCATTGAGTCATTGTGACATGTGTGTGCGCTGCTGGTGGTGGCAGTAGGTGCACAGCCGTGGGCCAGGGGGGCAGAAGATGCCCCATGTGGGTTCCCAGCCAACCCACCACTGCAGGAAGAGCAGCAGCACCCTCTCCAGCTGCCGTCCCCTCCGCCCTGTAGCGCGCTACGAAAGAAACTCAGCTTTGCCCGCACTCCCGCCTCCAAAAATAACATTTCTAACTGTGTTTCTGGCTTTCCTTTTAGGTATGTCTCCATCCACTCCCTGTAGTTTTGTTTCATCTGCTTCTTCAGGCGTTTCTGCGGTAGGAGGGGACCGGAGACCCAGAGCCACCACAGTGACCACAGTGCACACAGGGAGCAAGTGAGAGCGGGGCCGGCGAGGAGCGGGCAGGAGGCTGGGCTGGCAGGGGGCCTGGGCACCGTCCCACCCCGCGGTGCACGCTCAGCCAAGGACTAGAAGAAAGAAGATTTTTTATGGCCATATTTTATACTGCAATTCTGAAATGTTTCATTTATCACAAACTGCAAATGACTCCAGGGGGAACGGATCTAACAGTCTCTGGTGCTGTACATATATACATATATATATAAGTATATATATGTATGTGAGTCTAGCAATGTTCTAACTAATGAACACTCATTCTTTTCCCCAGTGATTTACTCTTTTCTCAGTGTAGGTAACAGTATATGTTGTATTTTTTTTCCATTAACTACAAACATCTCAACTGGATTATTTAAATAGAGATACTTTTCTGAGCATTATTTTTTTTTCTTTTAAAAAGTACTTCCAGTAATGTCCCTCCCTCCAGTTTGCTGGGGGATAGGCTATTTCTGTAGGTAGGAATCAACGTTAACTTTGCAACATGGGAGGATTTCAATGGCATGCCATTTCTCTCTCCTCAAATTGGATTGCAAGTCTGTCTGGCTTTAGCAGAGCTGTTACTGCTCAGATTAAGTAACTGCTGCTTTCCCTCCCATCCTCCTCCTTGAAAGCCATGCTGAGAGTTAGGTTGCCACCAGTTCAGTCAACTCAGGCTTGGCCTCATTGCTGTAGTGCTGGGGATCAGCACCCTTCTTTCAGAGGAGGGGCAGGTACATGGTGTCAGGCAGGAGCTGACCAGAGCTGAGCAAAGGACATGACAGAGCATAGTTCATCCTGCAGCTCCTCTCCTTTGAGCTACTGTGTGTTAGGAGCAGTCTGGAAGAAAAGGAAGATGTGTGGCTGGGAGTCATCATCCTCTGCCCCTGACTTGCTGTGCTGCAATCAAGCATGACTTTTATTTCACCAGCTTCCTCCCAGTCTGGCCTGTGGCATCCAGTCCAAGGGCTCCGTGACAGAGGTGCTGAGCACCCACAGCTCCTTGGGGCTTTGCATGGCATTGCTGATGCTCAGCACCTCCCAGAGTGGCCAAAACTGCATCTTGGAAACCAAACAGAAAAGTGTAGACCTTAATCTCTGCATGCCAGGTTTTCACCATGGGGAGGGGAGAGGGGTGATGCTCGAACAAGAACACTGACAGGTTCTTGGGTGCGCAGGGCAGGATCTGGTGCAGTGTAGCTCCATCATGCTTAGCTCTGGCTGAGGGTTGACAGGGAGTGCTGAGGTGGGAAAGTAGGACCTCGATGAAAGACACAGGCACAGGCAGAGGCAACAGTGACATTGGCTCCCCCTCCTCCCCAGAAGCTCATATACCAAAGCAAGCTCAATTTACCTATTTTTTTAATTACTGGATGCATGCAGTTCCCAGGCTGTTTGTGCTGGTGCATTGTTTCAGAACAGCTGCCAGGACTGTTGTGCCACTGTGCATTAAAAGCAGCTTGAAACAGAGAGGAGAGCAAATCTGCCCAGATGTGCTGAAGGGCTCCAGGTTACTTCAGTGCCATTCCCATCTGTGATTTCCCTTAGAGGAGGTGAGAAGAGAGGCAGGTGACAGAGGAAGGCACCCTTCACTGGGCACTGTGAGCCTCTCACGTCCCTAACAGGTCCATCCCCCCAGAGCACAACCCATTCCCCACAGCATGCTCTGATGACTCATTTATCCTGCACAGAAATTGTGAAAGCCACTCACGGTCAGAGCTGAATGTATCAGGCAATACCAACTGTGCTGGGAAAAGCCATAGATACGTATTTTTCATTGAGACTTCAAAATCCTGCTTCATCTTCAGTCAGATGGCTGCAGCCAGCAGAGCCAGGATTTCATCCATCGTACTTGGAGTGCTAAAAGCTGGAAAAGCAGGTTGAATCAGCACTGACTCTGTTTGAAATAGCCACTCCTTGGTGGCACTTACTGCTGTTGCACCAGATAGATCTCTGGTTTTCCATGGTATTCCCATTTTTGGAGGGCTGTGGCACATCTGAGTGAGCCCTTGGGACCCCTGGTGCACCCCACCATGTTGCAGCTGGCATGGATGCTCACACAGAAAGGCTTCAACTTCTCCTTTTAGGAAAGATACTGGACACTGAACTCTTGGGGGTTCACAGCAAAACTCCACATAATTTCCCCAGTGAAGATTTCTGACCAAGATTTGAGCAGACTGAAGGGCAGGGCATTTCCTTGCTGTAAGTCAGACTCCTGTCCCCATCCCCTGGCCATTGTCACCATACACTTCTATCAGTATTTACATCAGAGCTCTCTAAGCCTTGCTGCAAAAATATAAAAAAATTAGTTTAATACAATTTAAACTCGTTCTAAGGCCACTTTATTTTGCCAGCCTGATTAGGAAAGTTTTAGTTTCCAGAGATTGAAACTGCAAGAAATTCGAGGTATGTTGAACGCCCATGATTTCACAAGCCCAGCTAGTCCTATTCCATTCTGCTCCATCTCCAGGGATGTAAATGGACAGTCTCCCAGTTTTGCACTCCCAGTGGAGTGCAACCCAAAGCAGGATTGGGTTCGGGAATAGTTTTGTCTTTGTACAGCAGTTATAAAGGTAAAGGCTCAAGTATTCCCTCTGCACCTCCTCTTCTGAAACCTGACATCTGGTTTGAGCTTGACCGGTGGTTGCTGTGGCCACTAATCAAAATGCAGCATCCAAATGTGTCTTGCAGGAAAAAAGAAAAGTAAATGGATTTCCATCTCCAAAACAAAGAGCAGTGATGGGAGCAAAGGCAGACATGCTGTCCTGCAGATGGAGGGTTCCTATACACTGGCTGCCCCTCCTTGCTGGATGCTTTATGTTTTTTGGTTGGGAGGGGTATTCTTTCCTTCCACATTGGGAATTAGTGTGGTTTGGTTTTGTTTCTGCAAGTAATACTCTCCCTTAGTGGTGTAATTTATCGTCATTCCCTTTGGCTTGCTATCAACTGCTGGGATCTTAAGACAAGAAACAGAAGCCCTTAAAAGCAAAATCGTTTCTTTCTGCTACAGTTTTGGTGGTGGGAATCTCTTCTTTTGTATCAGTGAACCACAGCTGGAGACCTTACTGGGGTTCACCGAATGCTTGGAGGTCTCTCCTTAAGTATCACTTAGTTAAAACTTCTCAGTTTATATCTGGGCAAATCTGTTAACTGGGGTGACTTGGCAGCCTCCAGGCCACATTTATGGAGGGGGCTGGACACATTTGCCCCTTGGCAAGCACAGCCTGGTAGGGCAAAACCTGCAGCACCACTTGCCAGCGATGCTCCAGTGCCATTGCATGTCCTTCCCCTGGCACAGTCCTCCTCTGCTCAGGAGAATGCAAAGGTGGAGTCAAAACAAATCCCCAGCTGCCCTTGCCATGAAGGAGTAGGTAGAAAAATCACTCTGGGCTCTTTTCCAATGAACTGTCCTGCTAAACAATCTGTGATTTGCTGCTTGCATGAGGACTTCAGCCTGGACTCTCTCTGCTACCCTTTTCTGCTTTACTGGTACCTATGTGTTTTTCCTTTATAACTTGTTTTCCTCAGCTCCTTCCCCTTCTTTTTTTTTTTGCTTGCAGCTTTGATTGTTGATTTTTACCTCCAGAGTCACAGAGGCCACCTCTGATGCCAACAGCAGTGCTCTTGCTGGGAAAACAAAACACAAAAAAGAAATCCAGAAAAGCTCCAGCTGGCCCCTTAGCCTGCAGAAGAACTTGTGAGGACAGGCTGCCCGTGACCTCTGCGAGCTGAAAGTCAGTATTGCAGTGGCAGGGGCTTCTGCTGCTGATTTTGCATGTGACTTCATTCCTAGTGCATCCTAACTCTCTGCTGGATCACCCCTTCTGCAGCACAAAATGGATATTGGCCCTGCAGCACAGCTAATGGGGAAGTGGAAGGGTGGGGGAAACCTGGCAGTGTTGCTGTCTTGAGACTGTGTTACTCTGCTGCTGATGTCTCTTCTGTCCTGGTTGCTGTTGTACAGGTGCCATTAGAGTAGTGGGTACAGGGGGGAAAAAAAAGTAGGATTTTACCTATGACTTGTGTGTCTGTTATGATTGTGGTGCTGAAATAAAACCAAGCAATTGTAGAGGTTTGTTCCTGATATGAATCAAACCACAAAAAGAGGTGTCAGTCCATTGGTGGACATCTCCATGTAGTTCTGCAGTAGGCATTGGATAGGGGATTCCACTGTGTGTGTGTCCTGTGTACACCCATGGCTACTGACAGTATTTTTTCTATTACCAGTTCTCCTTCCTCTGGGCCCCTGAGGGGTTTTTTTCTGTCCCATGAGCCAACATAACCCTTGATTTCAGGCCTTTCCTCCCCCATCCCTCTGCAAATCAGAACATGGGCCTCCAGGCTGCCTGTGAAATGCAGTGGCATCTGCCCCCAAGACTATCCCCTTCCTATTTTTAGGGAAACAAATCCCCAGGGAAAGCCAGATAGCTTTCAGCCCTTGGTGAGCAGGGAGGATACTATTCTTTGATGTGAAATTGGCATTAACTAGATAAGCTCTAGGGAAACCTGTGCTATTACTTCCTCCTGTGATAAAAACTCCAGCCCTGAGCAGCACTGGATGAACACCACCTAAAAACACCAGACTGATTTTGCCAACAAGCTCATGCAAGTTGTAGCCTGTTCCTTTTGCTCTTTCCAAAGAATCAGGAGATTCAGATGGCAAAATAACAGTTTCTGTGCTAAGCCCCGAGGTACAGAAGCAACTTCCATTCGTCATATGAAAATTCTCATTTGATGTGATACTTGCATTCTTGATCCCATGTATATTTACCCATTTGAATTGGGACCTGAAGGCATCTCAGAAATTATTCATGGGAAGGGAGTTTTGCCTTTGTCATCATGCTTATTTACACCAGAAACTTGATGCTAAGAGCTACACTCATCCAAGCAAAAAGCAGAAACACACATGGAGACCATGGTATCCAAGGAAAACAGCATCACGACCCAGAGCAGAGGATTAGTTGGCAAATGACTGTCAGCAAAGGCTGAGTGAGGAAACAGCAACCTGCTCACAAACAGTGCATGAACAGAGTTTACCCTGGTAAATCGCTCATCCCATATTTCATGCCCAGCAACAAGGTTTACACAGTCCCTTTTGTTTTCCCTCAAATCCCTGCAGCTGAGCCCTGCCTTCCCATCCTGTCTGCCGGGGTGGTCTGGTCTCTGTGGCACACGTGTGTGCACGTGTACATGTGTGTGTGTGTGCATTTTGGCCTCGGGGATCACAGATCCCACCAGTGGGAGATCAGGAGGTGGTTCAGGTCTTTTGGTCTGGCTTTGCACAGTTGGGCCAAAGCTGTGTAAATAGTGCTTGTAATGGAGGATAGAGGCTCTTTAGATCTTGGTTTTCAAGCCCCCCTCCCCACCACAAACGTGCCACTTACCTGTCCAGGTAGCTCTTTTTTTTTCCCTCCTCTTCATAAATGCTAAGGTCAGAAGAACAGCTCTTAAGAGTTTTTCCATACTCCAGAGTGGAATCAAGGCATGTACGCTCGCAAGCGTTGTGAAAAAACACTGCTGAAATAGTGATGACATCAACTGTCCAATAAATGCATGATACTGCACTGCATGTATGAAACTGCTGTTCACTGTTTCTGTATTGCCGGAGCCTTCTCTTCATGCACATTCAACCCAACCTTTCCCCTGAGGAAACTTCTAGGTTTTGCTTTTAAATGACTCAGTGTATCTGTAACTCAAAATTCATCCTTCAGTTTGAGTAAATGCAAAAGCTGATGTTTTGTAAACAAGATACTGCAAAGCCTGGTAGTGTATTTTGTCTTTCTGTTGAATGCTGTGCAGCATGTACAGGAAGAGTCACCATCCAGAGCAGCTTAAAATTATGCAGCAGTCACCACATACACATGTCTAGAAACAGGGAGCCAGGGAGGTGAGAATCCCTTTTTTAATACAGCACTTATAAATTTGATCTGCATCAGAAATTCCTTCCCTGGGTCACTAATGCCCAGGGCTACCAAGAAGCATGTTGGTGTGGCTGTTTGGTTTTATTTTTTTAGTTTGTTTTTCCTAGTGAAAATTCAGGCTGATTCACTCAATACTTTTCTCTTCCTACAAGATACTTCTTTCTCACCTCTTGCAGAATGAACTGCATTTTGGGGACCAAGATGCTGTGATTCTTTGCCTGCACAAAACAGGGCAGAGAGCTGAGCTAAACTATCCCATCCTTTCCAAAGGATATCCACCTAAATACTAGCATTTAATCCTTGAACCTCCAAGTAGTACCACCATTAACTATGGAAGAGCTTGGCGTGCTACTTCGTCTTCTTCCACATGGAAACTATGCCCTTGCCTTCTCTTCCCTTAATCAATGACCCATTTTCATTTGTGCTGGTCTTTCCAAGGCAGGGTACAGGATGGCTCCATGGTCCTTGTATTAGCTCCAGCCCAAACCTCTTGTGGGCATCAGCAGGGCATTGGTCCCAGCTCCTGAGCAGCTGCTGTGTGGAAGAAGCTCAAGTTCCCAAAACTCAAAGCAGAACCATCTGAAAGGACTAGGAAGTTGCTCTGGGTTCTTGGCAAGGGCATACCAAGGGACAGGGCTGGAGAGCAAGCACCATGCTGGTGTTACAGTCCTTGGAAATTATGCAAGGGTTTGCTCCATAGTGGCCAAAAGCACTGCGAAGTCTCGAGCCCACCTTAAGGCTGGTGCTCAGCCAGGATGATGTGCCATTGCTGAAGCACTATATGAGAGCACACAAAAAAAACCAACATCACTAATAATGTTGTAAATCAGCCTGAGTTCAGATTGCTGAGGCAGCACCTGGTGCAAGGCTCTGTGAGGAGGTGGATGTGTGCTGGCGTTCCTGGTTGGGTGGGAGCTCCGAGGGGGTTGCTCAGAGTAGCTCTGAGCTTTTCCATCTCTCATCTTGCATCCCCTGAGCCCAGTGTGGCATCACAAATGCTGTGTCTTACTAGATCGAGCTGCAGCATGACCCCCAAAGTGAAGAGTGTGGAAGGGTTGCAGCTCAGTAGGAGATACGGTGCGACTCATGTTTCTGGTCAACACAACATCACTTACCTGCTGTACATTGGCCTCTAGTTGAGAAACATCATTTTGGTCCATTTGGGCCTTTTTTAAGATGTTTTATTTGAGTCAGCAAACAGTGAAAAAAAAAAAAAAAGCCTAGTCTGCCAAGAATAGTGACTCCCCAAATGCAAAACATCCCTCGGTTGATTTCTAACAAAAATGCAAGCATGTTTTCTACAAAGGCTTAAATCTTAATCAAGGAATGTCAGTGTGCCTAATATTGCAGGTCTTGTGACAGATACAAGTTCATAACAGCATCCATGTCCAAAAAGAAGGGAGAATGTGTATTTACTCCATGCATGTATTAAGGCATCGCAAAAATTTTATCTGCATAATGAGTTTGCAGTACTGCAAATTGTTAATGGGGCTACATTGCAAGTGGTTCTCTGCCTTGACAATCATGTATACATATCGAGATTTCTATCATAATGACAATTTAAAGGGATGACTAATTGTTTTCCTCCAATAAATCCAATTAAATCACTCTGATGTGAAGTCTGATGTTTCTGAGTGCATGAGTTTCCACCCATATGCAAGAAAGGGAGTGAATCATTTCTATGGCTGTCCTACTGCTCTGCTGTGGTTTATGCAATGATGTCCCTTTATGACCCAAAGGGGGATAGTGAGATTTTCTTTCTCCCCAGTTCACTCCATAGGGAAATGGATAAAAATTGTGATTTGTCCTTCAGATTTTTCCTAAAACTGTCATTGGAAATTATGTTGAATGTCAACATATGGAGACATGGCTGTCTCCTGGGCACTGGGAATATCTCTGTAGGGCTGGGGAAAGGGGATGCAGTTGGTGGAGACTGCTGCACCTTTGATCTGGTCTGGGTGACTTAGACACCCTGTGATGGGAATCATCACAGGAGACAGGATTTTCCCCAGTGTTTCTGAGTCCCTTTGCAGTCAGCAATGGTCTCCAAAAGCTGTTCTGTGTACTCTGTCATTGGCTTCATTTTCTTCCAGACCACGTTGCTGGGGTGTGTTATAACTTGGGTTTTATTCTAAATTTATTCTCATTCTTAATTTTCTCCACTGTTATTTCTGCTTTTCTGCTTTTCACACACTGGCACACAAGAATTCCTGCCATTAAAATAGGTGGCAAAACCAACGTGCCCAGCAGGGAGTTGGGCCAGTGCTTGAGGTCAAAGCCAGGGGCTTTTGCACATCTGGTTCAGTAACAGCTGAAACAAAGAGCAGTGACAATGGCCAACTCACAGCAGTATGAAGAGAAAGCCAAAATGCTTATAAAGCTTTTATATTGTGAATGAAGACACAAACCCCCAGAACCAACCTGATACTGACAGCTGTGGTGTGCTGGGTGTACCAGGACAGATGAAATGACCTCCGACTTGTGCTCACATCCATGGCAAGGCACATCTTTGGAAAAGTACATCCAGGTGCAAAATTTCTGGCTGGGATTGTTTTGGAGGTGGAGTGTGACACATGATTTGCAGTGTCAGGAGGAGCAGTAGATCCCATAGCAAGAGTGTACAGTCATCCCCCATGACACACGCCTGAACTGTGACCATACGAAGGACTGCACTCCCACCTGTGTGTAAGTTGGCTCTCTGGGTTTGGCTCCAATTCTGTAGACCTACAGTAGATGAAGGTCCATCCCACACTTCACCATGACATTAAAATCTTATCCAGGATAACCTTCTTTTATCTTGGCTTTAAAATCACGGGTTCCTTCTTAGGCTCTGCAATCACTCAGTGTGCACTGATCTTTTCCTAGGTTCCAGTGAGACAGGGCAGGACTACTGAAATCCTGATGTGTGACATCCTAATGATGTCATGTCAGTATTTACTTGATCCTTGTACATTTTCTTCGCTGCTGTGTGCTCGGCCACACATTCTTGGCTGTTGGTAACAAACGAGATAAAACATCAGTACAAAGAAGCCAAGAGGGGCAAGACCAAGACGAGGGTGTAGAAAATGTTTTGCTTGCAACCTTGCCAAAATCCACAGCCATGTTTGCACTGGAGGGAAGGGGACCATGCTTACTTTGAAGGCTTTCAGAGTGTTGATATGCACTTATGCCATAGATCAGCCTTTCTTCATCCTATACCAAGCCCATTTCTCCAGCACTGTCCCTTGGCAGAACCAGGGCTCCTGTAGGCAGCTCCTTTTGCAGGCCAGGAGGAGTTTTGCATGAGTGATACCTGTTGAAGCAGAGCCTGTGCAGGTGCCCAAATTCAAAGACCATCCAACCAGAGCAGGGATAGATCCCTACAGTTCAGGGCCCCCATGGCCCAGGGATGATGAGGAAGAGAAATTGTGCCCAGGGCTCTCAGCCACAGCACTTGTTTCCTTAGACAGCACAGACAGTCCTACCCTCTCTGGTTATGTCTGCACTGAATTTCTTCCTTCAGGCCAAATCTACCTCCCAGCTTAACTGTACATCCACAAAACCATATTGGTCTTGATGCCTAAGGATTTTAGTGTGTATTTTGTATTTTTAGAATTATGTAGGTTGAATGGATTCTCCTGGCTTGCTCACATACAAGGTGGTGTTTAGAAATCACTATATGTTTTCTCACACTTTGCCAAGGACATGTTGTTTTGAAGAAGCACCTGCAAGAATTATAAGATAGCTTGAAGACAAAATAGAAGAGAAAGCTCAGAGCCCTTGAAGAAGCTCCAAGGGGCAGTTCCGAGGAGTTCTGAGGGGGGGCACCAGGGGAAGTATCATGGGTTGGTTATAGATATCATATATATTCATTACCGAAAGTTATAAAAGCTGTAACATCTGGCTTACACACGTGTATACATTTGATGTGCACCTTAGAAGCTTCCAAAAAAAGGTTGCTTTCTCTATCCATCTCCACTAATGTTGTTTTGAGAGTTTTTTGCAGGAATTTAGGCATCAGTCTTGTGAGGATCTTTTTGTAGATCTTTCCATCAGGAGACAACATGGGTCTGCACTGCCCAAAAGCAATCTCAGGGCACTGTAAGCTGTCACAGGGATAAGGAGACATGCTGTGCCCACCAGATAAGGCTTCCTCCCAGCTCTGGGCATCCCCCAGGGAGAGGGTCCACCTCCATCCCTCTGGGTATGTGCCCTGGCCAGCACATCTGAGCCCTTGTGTTGGTGTGGCCTCCCGTCCACACTGAATTACTGTGATGATAACCATTTTGTATAGCTGTGGGGGTGGGGAAGAAGGACCATCTGGATCAGCACTGCAAGTATTCAATTGAGTATTTCCAGATTGTTTGGCTTTTGGGCTTTCTGGATTACACTGGGATAAATTCCTGACTTTCAAACTTTGTTTGCTTATCGTGAATTCAAAAGTTTCTTTTCTTTTTTAATCTTTGGGGTTTTTCTTTGTATAATTGCAATATTCTGATAAAGTTACGGTCAATTAGTGATTCATTTACCTTCTTCATAAAAGTATTTTGTTTAGGGAAATTAATAATAATTGAGCTGAGAGGCAATTTGTTGTTCCCATCAAGCTCACGAACTTTGTGCTTTCTTTGGCGCTATATAGGCTCTTGTATGTTTTTCATTTTCTTTCTTTAGGGCAGAAGCAAGAGCTGTGTTCACATCCATGCCTCAGTCTGCAGTCTAACAGTGACCAAAGATGCACAATAAATCTCAATACTTGTTTTTGTTGGAGGCCAGCTGGGTAGGTACCATCCATCTAAAGGATCACATTTCACATCTTCAAGTTTGCATTTGCTCAAAGTAGCATCTGAAATGGGACTTCTCCTCCCAGCATCTGATCCACCGCAGCTCAGTGCAGAACCCAAGGGGATCAGATCCCTGTTCCAGGGAACAACTGTGCCACCAAAGTTACAGTCATGGTGAGCCCATTGCTGACCTTCAGAGGGAGTTGATGGATAAAGTCCTGTTCTCAACAGGGACACACACTTGGAGTTGTAATATACGTGATACAATGCAATGCAACTTTTTATTATCTATATTATATACTATATGATATTGTTACAGTGTGTCTGCCAGACCAGAGCAGAGGGAAACATGACATAAACTGAATATCTGGGACTAGGCTGCTATGCCTTTTCAGTACTCAGATGATAGGATTTTATCATGTATTCCAATTACTTTTTGGTCACAATATCTAGAGAGGGAATTCAGCTATGAACAGGTTAGGGCTGAATTCTGAAGACAGTGTTTAACTTCACTGCCACCAAACATCAACAAGTCCACCACTGAGTGCACTGACAATCACTTTGGAGACTCCTCTCCCCTCCCTAAGTATTTGCAGTACTTATATGTTCATTTCTGAGGTGCTTTTCAAGGACCTCAAGACAGAACCACAGAATGGTTGAGGTTGGTGGGGTCCTCTTGGAGATCACCTGGTCCAGCCCCCTCCTCAGCAAGGAGGGTCACCTACAGCAGGTGTCCCAGGACCAAGTCCAGACATCTTTTGAGTATCTCCAGGGATGGAGACACCACAGCCTCTCTGGTCCTGGGCTTCACTGGTCCAGGACAACAGATTCCAGCATTTACCAAGCCTTCACTAACAAGTCCAGATAATGTAAAGTTAGTTAAACATCCCAATAAACAGAAGAGGATTTTAGTGTTTGTTTTCAACCTTTGCCTTCTCTTTTGCTTCTTTTTTTTTTTCCATGAAGAAGAGGAGCATCTGTGCAAACAGGTGTGGATATGGTTGGTAGTCTAAATGCTTCCCAGAAGGACAGCCTGCCATGATGCTGGATAGATGATAATTTGGGGTACAAGAGCCACATTACGCAGCAGGCACCATGTGCTTGAATTTGCCACTGGTTCCCATTAAATCTATGGACAGAACCAATTGTTCAGCAATTCCTCTGGAAGGAAAACAAAGACCTTCAATAAAAAGCCAACAACTGTGGTTAAGACGGGTTTGTTAGCAGGGCACCTGGGGGCTTTTTTATCTGTGCAAAGAAGCTGCTGACAGATGAGATGATTTAGCTCCAAATGTGGCAGAACAGATGGATGGGATCCTGACACCTCTACCTGGAAGTCACTGTGCCCATGGCTACCCACAGCTCCTGGATGGCCTGAGAGGGCAGCAGGCTGATGGACCTGTGCCAGGCTGTGCCCTGCTTGGTTGTAGTACGATGAGCTGGGCATCTCAACTGGAAAATATTTCACTCTTTAAATTCCCCCATGGCGGTGTAATACAGTAATTCTGTTTAGCTTTGGCCTCATAACTTGTTTTGATTGTCTACGGCCTTATGGTGGTGATTTAAACCTACTGATTTATTGATTCAGTCTTAATTGGGTCCTGAACTGGGTCATTGCATCATTTTATCTTTAATTGTTCTAATGAAAGTCTAGCAAATTAGGCTGGTAATATGATTGCTTAGAGGGATTCTTGCCCGTTCATGCTTCTTAATGAAATCCATAAAAGTGAAAAAGGAATGAGCTTATCCTACAGAATTGCCACTTGTATTATGCAGCCTGAGCAAAACTCAGAAAATCAATCTGCAATGCCCTTGGCTCTTCTTCCAAATTCATGTCCTTAGAAAGAGAAAGCTTAGCACCTCAGCAAACATCCCCACAGGGAGGAATGAGTGGAAGAAAATAGTAAAATGTGAAGCTAAAGCCTGAGTTCCAGTTCCCACTTTTCAGACTTCCTTTAACTTTGCATGGAAGTGATTTAGGAGAAGACCTAAAGAGCTACAAAACTTAACTTCAGCCCACAGTACACCCTGAGAATCCCTCCTGCTCTTGGAACCCAGATCTCTGTGGGTTTCGAGGTCTTTCATCATGTCCTCAAAAGTTTGACTCATCCCCATCTTCTCTTTGCTGTCATTTTGGTGCCCAGACAAACATTTTAAGGCAAGGACTCAGCAGTACCTGTGAGAAGGACCATTTTCTCCCTCACTGGGTGTCATGCATCCATGAGAAGCAGCCTGAGCCATCTTGGCTGCCCTCCATCACCGCTGGGTACTGCCTGCACAGTTCCTTACCCCCTCTTCCCCACTGGATTTCCAGCAAGGCTGCTGCATCTGCCATGCATTTTCTACCCACTCAGCTAATGAGCTCTGTGTTGCCAAAGCTGCCTGTAACTTCTCCGTGTCCCCCTGGTTTATGGCTGGAAATGTGCTGCTTCCTCCCACTCCTTGCTCATCAGTGCAGACATTCACATCTCACTTGACCCTGGCTCCTGCTGCAGAGAAAACATCATTACTTATCAGCAGAGAGAAGCCCCCTGCCAGCCCTGCTCATATACCCCCAAGCCTGTTGTACAAAGAATACAATCTGCTTCAAAGATGAAGTTGTGAAACCAAAGAAAATCTGCAGTCAATTAAAAGCAATGAGAATTAAGAACACAGCAGATGAGGAATACGAAGTTCAGATCAGCTTGATCCCCAGCGTGACAATGCATTTTATTTTATCCCTTTAGCAGAACAGGGATTTTTGTCTCTGCATGGGCTGTAGTGATGTGGCTGGAAAGTTTCCATTATCTTTTAATTAAACAGTGTGATTACATTTTCCTTTCTCCAGCCTGTTTAGCCCCTTGAGTCAGTGCACAGAACAAAGTACCTGTCACGGGTGCTCTGAGTGCACCACTGACTCCATCGACCAGGGCTGGCTCTGGAACCCTGATGGCCTGTCCCCAGGCTGCCCACAGCTCTAATTGCAGTGCCACATGGTCTCAGCTGCCACAGGAGAGGCCAGCTGTCCTGAGGTGGCTGCATCTGAACTCACAGTATCATGGAATCATAGAATTGTGTTGGAAAGGTCCTCAGAGGTCATCTAGTTCCAACCCCCTAGCACGGGCAGGGACACCTTCCACTAGACAGGTTAAGAGAGAGACTTAGTTCACTGTCTGCCATGGAAAACTTTCCATTATAACCCGCCTCCATTGGAGTGGATTTTTCATAGAACTAATATGCTAGATATAAAAATGTCCTCATCAGACTCCAGCTCTTTGCTCTGAAGATGGTGATGGTAAAAAAATCAGCAAAAATATTTAGAGAAAATGTTTTTCAGTTGCAAACTGCTGACAGTTTGGAAACTACTTTTTCCATGCACTGAGTTAGAGACTGGCACCACCACAGAAACTTTCAACCTGAACAGTTGAGAAGTGTTGCAAAGTCACAACTGCTCTGTTGTGCTCCAGACACAACTGTAAGAGACACTTCCTGAAGCAGGAATTAGCTCTTCATCTTGTGTTCATGGAGAGCAAAATGAAGCCTCATTTTGTCCATGTGATATCAGATTATAAGATATTTTCTTTTATTACAGAAAAGGTCTTTTTTGTTGCCAGCTTCCAACTAACATGCTGTACTTATAGGTGCATATTGCAGTTTCTATCATCTCTGAAACAAATAATTTGAAGTAAGCATAACCCATGATCTGTTTTCCTCCAGCAAGAGCTGCTTTTCCTGGCATCAAGAAATGGGAAAAATAATTTCTTGACAACAGTCTGTGACATTTCCTCTTCCTTATCTCTAGAGGCCAAGTCTCCAGCAAGCGGAGTATTTCAGAAATAATCACAAAAGAAATATTAAAAAAGAGGAAAACAAACCAGTTGCCCCATTCCCATGGAAATGCCTGGGAATAGTTCAAGAGAGCACCCCTTCACCATGCAGTCATGTGTTTGTCCTCGGATAGTGAGCAGAGATCAGGCATCTCATCCTCCCCATGGTCTGCCTGGGGTTTACTGGCATGGCAGATCAATAAATCCCTTTTGCCTCAGAGGATCTCTGTCTTTCTCTGGGCAGGGGAAGGGGAGCAGAAGTATCATCTGAGACATAAGGAAGAGGTCGGGACAACCTGCTGGTCTGCACTTTGCCCCTCCCTTCTTGGCTGGTCCAGCCCTTCCCTTGTGTGTCATAGCACAGCTCAGTGCAAGGGTCCCTCTGTCCTCTTCCCAAGACAGGGAGTATAGTGACAGGACAAGGGGGAATGGTTTTAAACTGAAAAAAGGTACATTTAGATTAGATATTAAGAAGAAATGTTTTACTGGGAGGGTGATGAGGCACTGGAACAGGTTGTCCAGAGGCTGTGGATGTCCCATCCTTGGAAGTGTTCAAGACCAGTCTGGATGGGGCTCTGAGCACCCTGGTCTAGTGGAAGGTGTCCCTGACCATGGCAGGGGGATTGGAACTGGATGATCTTCAAGGGCCCTTCCAACCAAAACCAATCTATGATTCTGTGAATAAAATGAAATACTTTTCAATCAGGCTGCAACTCACATCCTACTCTGTGAATTCATGAGACAACCCAAAAACTCCCTCATTGCTCTGCAGGAAGCTAATCAAATGCCTCTGATGCCATTTTTCTGCCCAAGGCCTCAGATTTGCTTTACTGAGAAACCAGCAATTTAAAAAGCTGCTTCCAGCTGCAGGTCCAGGTCTGCCAGGGAGGCTGAGGGCAGAGAGGAAAATCCTGAGCTCCAGCACTGACTCAGCTGAGCAAAGCCCTGGCAGAAGCAAACATTTCCTTTGGAGCCTGTGTGATGTGTGTATGGGTGGAGGGAACAGAGCAGATGACAGGGCAGACACTTGCAAACTTCAGAGACAGGATTGACTGAGTCCAATAAAAACTAGGGTTTGGATTGTGGCCTATCTCCCTAGAGCAAACAGAACAGAAAAGAAGTGTCAACAATCCCCTCTGCTCTCCAAAGAGCATGTCTGCCCTGCAAGGGGACACGGAGAAAAAGCAATGGGCTTCAAACCTCTGCTTGTATGGGGAGCACTGGGAGAGCCAGTGGGGGAGATGCTGCAGGTGGTGGTTTGCCTGCCCAGGTGTTCCTCATCCTCTGTGCATGGCCACAGCAAAGGATGGTATCCCCATGGTTCCTGTCAGGAAGGATTCCCCAGTTTGCCTCCTACCAGGCAGCCTGGGTGTATAAGAAGTTCCAAATCACGGCAGTCCTGGGGAAAGATCTGTGTTCTGTGTGGGGACAGAGCAAAGACCTTCAATAGTTGGAGACTGTCAAAAGAGCTCTTAACACTGAGGAGCAGAAGAGACTTCCCTGGCTCCAGCCAGCAGTACATCTCTATGGTCCCTTTTGCTGAGACAGATGTTTTCCCAGCTGAGTAAGCAATCCAAATTTTAGCACCCACTGCAGACCACTCTGATTCACACTCTGCAAGGATCCACATCTCTGATGTGCTGGCACCTCCTGTCCCTGCTCCACTCGAGTAGTTGGCAGTTTTAGAAACTGGAGCAGGTGCCAAAACTCAAGGACCCCATAATTCTCTTATGCAGACCTGCCACTGAACTGCTGCATGAATTAAGTGATTTACATGCATCTTGGTGCCTTTGCTTGACTTTGAGAGGAAGAGGATCATGCAAAGCCTTGCTTAAAGCATTTTAAGGACTCAGTGTAGTCAGTGGAAAGGTGAAGTATTTTGTTGCATTTGTTCCCAGACTGTGATATATGGGCTGCACTTTGGCAGCTGGTGGCCCTCCAAAACCATGTGGTTTTTGGTTTCCTTTGGACTGCCTTTCTTGCAGAAAAGATCCCAGGAATCTGTAAGAGCAATTAGAAATTAAGAAAAGGAGCCAGGCCACTTTGCGTGCTCTGGGATCTTGACAGCAATGGGTTGAGCTCACCTCCACTCTTCACCCTACTGCCAGGTTGCCACCCAAAAGCAATGCCTCCAGGTCAGCTGAACCACAGAAGTGGTCACTTCTCCATTGCTCTCCATGCTGGCTCTTTACCTGGAGCTAAAGCTGGAGCTGTGCAGCTCCTGGCCATCTGCTGATGCAAAACATGCCTGGCAGAGGCTCTCTCTCCCAGAGGGGGCTTTGCCAGGGGCTGCAGGTGAGCTGGGCATTTTTGGAGGTTGGAAATTTTGGGGTTAGAAAAGGTCAGCTCTGATTGCTGAGCTTTATTTCAGCCTAATGCTAGTAGGTAATTTGTCACAACCTTGACAAAGTCAGTTTGTCTGGGTATCAGCAGTGGCTTGATTGCCACTTCTGCTCCTGCCTGATGTGAGAGGAGAACTGGGTCCACAATCTGTACATGAAGTGGAGAGCTGGGCATTGAAAATCAACACGTCTCACTGCAATGCCTGCCCCCTCCCTGCAGAGACCCAGCTGTCAATCCACTGTTCATGGATGGATTTGCTCCTAGTGAAAGTAAGCACATGCACAGATATGAAGTACTTGTCTTGGCTTCTTGTGAGCCCTACCAGCCAGCCCCAAATCTCCTGAGATTCCAGGGACACAGTCAGGGCCAAGGTTGGTGGGAGTGGGGCCAAACATAGTCAAGTACAAAATGTCTCATGGCTTTTCTGACTGATGCCCTACCACTGTTATCCAGAAGAGAACAACACAGTAATAATCCCTCTCGCCTGTGAGAGAGGGCATCGAGAAACACACTAGCAGGGGCCTTGAAGTCAGCCCAGCATTTCAAGAGCAACAGGGGAGAGATGGTGCCTGTACATAGTGTTCTCCCTTCATGAGGCAGAGTACACAGGGTAGGCAGGTGGTGGCAGAGCAAGAGAAGGGGTAAGGACAGGGTGCCAGAGGGGGACATGGCACCAGCAGAGAAATTATTAGATCTGTGAGCTGCTGCAATGCAAATTCTGGTGCAAAACCCTCCAAGAACAACTTTGGTGGGAAGGAGGAGTGGGTTCACTTGAAGCAGAACCCCTCGTCTCAACATTGGCACAGGCCACTTTCCTCTTCCTGCTTATAGGGCTTATCTATTCCAGTGTGTGTGATGAGGTGCTTTTGACTTCATCATGTTCACTGAGGTGACCAGTTTCTGTGCTGGTTTCTTGCTGTGCTGTGTGTGAGGAGGGCAGGATGCTGGTACACCTGATTTTCAGAGGGGACAGTCAGCACTCACCTGTCTGACACTCAGAAAGATTCCTGTCTGTAGGAAACCTTCCACTCCATTCTCACCTGGTCTTGCATATACCTGGGTAATTGCAGGCAGAACTGCAGCTCATACACTTTATTTCCCAAATTTTGAGGCAAGACAAAACCTGCTCTGGGCCCTGGTCCCAAGGTGATTGGAAGGTTCAAGAGGCAGGTCAGTGTGGGTGGCTGGAGATCAGCTGATGGATCCAAATGCCTTCCTTGCTGGCCAGATGAGCTGAGTGGAATAGAAGTAACATATCCACATGCCTGAACTAATATGTGGTTTTCTGGTAGTATTTGTGGGCTAGTTTGTGGGCACAGCACCAGCTGAGCCCACAGTTCTGTCCAGCTTGTGGTTAGAGGGTTTTCCTTGATCTCCTTGTGCTGTTAATAAAAAATCTTGGGTCTGTTCTCATTAAAGTTACAGATTCTTTTTTCTCAGTAATCCAAAGTTAAGCTTTGAAATCACAGCCTGGTGTTTGGACACTTGTTCAGAGACAGAGGAGGTTCTGGTGAGCTTGGAGGGAGCGGGTTGGATGCTCTGGCTTTTGCTCAGTCCCTGTATTGCACTGCCTGCAGCATCCCCCACCTCCCTGCACCTTCCCTGAGCACTCAGCACCTGACAGTCCTTTGCAGGTGGTTTTTTAAGCAAACCAACACCACCTCTCACTTCACTGAAATGTCACTGATACAACCAAGTCCTCACCAGTGGGGACCTTTGGGCTGCCTTACACAGGCTCTTGATGGATTGTGTATAGCAAATGGCTCTCCCCTTTTTCAGGTCTCCCATCCAGGTACTGGTGGCCACCTCTGTAAGAGCAGCTCTGGCCCTATGAGTGCTCCAGCTTCAGTATCTCTCCTGTAGCTACTCCTTGTCTCAGTCCTGACCTTATTGGAACATTCTCATCCTTATGGCATCTCCCCCAAAATATGCAGCAGCCCCTGGGCACTGCAGGGGCATCCTGGAGCTGGAGATGCAATAAAAATACACTTTTATCAGTTCTGGCGTGGCTGGCTGTGCTGCCAGCTATGGCAGCATGACTGTCCAGGAAGGGGCAGGCTCAGGAAGGCTCACTCAGTGCATTTGCCGTGGTCTTAGAGATGCAGCACTCCAAAGGCTTTGCTGAGCATTTGTGCATTGCAAACCCAAAACATTTCAAAGGCTTCCTGCTGATTTTTGTTGGGGCAGGGGCCTGGAAGGTTGCGAAGGGACTCCTGCCAGATTTTGTCATGACTCAAAAGCAGGAGTCTGCCAAAGAAAATGTCCCTTCACTGGTTATATTTTAACATTGCAAAACAATTATTCACCGACAGTTTATTCTGAGAAATGACTCTTTGTTTGTGGAAAACTTCAGTTAAAAGAAAAATTACTATCCATAGGCAAATAACCAGGGGGGGAGATGCCATTGTGTGCAACTGACATTAACCAAAGCAGCATGAAATTGCTCAAACACTCTCATCAGATGAAACCATCAGGCACCTCAGGAGTGGTGTGATGGCACCAAGCCGACGTAATGGAAAATCAGCCAAGTCATAGAATCATTGCATCATTTAGTTTGAAAAAGACCTTTAAGATTATTGAGTCCGATCATTAACCTAAAGCTACCTAGTCCACCACTAAACCGTGTCCCTACATAGAATCACTGAACCATTTAGGCTGGAAAAGACCTCTAAAATCATTGAGTCCAACAGTTAACTCAGCACTGCCATGTTCACCACTAAACCATGTCCCCAAGTGCCACATTTACATACCTTTTCAATACCTCCAGGGGTGGTGACTCCACCACTTCCCAGGGCAGCCTGTGCCAGGGCTTGACAACTCTTTCAGTGAAGAAAGTTTTCCTTATATTCAAGCTAAACCTCCCCTGGCACAACTTGAGGCCATTTCCACTTGTCCTGTCATGTGTTACCTGCAAGTGGAGCCTCACTACACTCTCCTTTCAGGTAGTTGCAGAGAGCCATAAGTTCTCCGTTGAGCCTCCTTTTCTCCAGGCTGAGCCTCCCCCTGCTGTTCCTCATCAGACTTGTGCTCCAGACCCTGCCCCAGCTCCATTACCCTTCTCTGGACACTCTGCAGCACCTCAAGGTGTGTTTTGTAGTGAGGGGCCCAAAGCTGAACCCAGAACTTGAGGTGTGGCCTCAGCAGTGTTGAGTTCAGGGGGACAATCACTTCCCTGGTCCTGCTGGATGCTGTTGCTGATACAGACCAGGATGCCATTGGCTTTCTTGCCCACCTGGCAAGGAATACACCTTGTACATGCTGGCTCACGTTCAGCCAGCTGTTCAACCACCATCCCCTGGTACTTTTTCCATGGAGCAGCTTTCCAGCCAGTCTCCCCCCAGCCCATAGCTCTGCATGGGGTTGTGGTGACTGAAGTGCAGGATTTCACCTTATTGAATCTCATACAATTGGCATCAGCCCATTGGTCCAGCCTATCCAGATCCCTCTGCAGGGATACCCTCAAGCAAATCAACACCCTCACACAGCTTGGTGTCATCTGCACACCAAATCATGAGCCACAAAAAGGTAATTCCTCACAAAGACAGCACTGCTCCCACCCCACTAAATCCATGCTGTGCCTGCCTTCCCAGACATTAACTCTGATGCCACCTGGGAAATCCTCTGTTGGGATGGCTTGGCCTGGCTTCCTGCACAGCCAGTGCACCCAGAGCCAAGGAGCCCTCCCAGCAGTGCCACATATGCAGGGATGTGCTGTCCTGCTCACTGTTTGGTTTAGGGGATTAGGGACATGCCTGAACGCAAGCGCGTGTTGGAAATGAAGTTTCACACGCAAAGCAGTCTGGTTTGGAGGGAAATAGTAGCATTTCTGTGATTAAATGAAAATAACTGGGGTTAAATGGGGAGGAAAATGAAATTTCCTTTCAGTTACTTGGATTTGTTATAAGAAATAAATTATATACGTTGTCAGTTTTATCTGCGTGTCACAATTTTCTGTTTATGTTTTTTCTCCTACTTTTGGAAATTAATTTGGGCTCCTTTGCCTCATTAATGGGAGATTACCGAGCTTGGCAAGTTTTGTATATTAGAGTTGGGCTTTACTGATACAGTTCTGAAACACTGATGTGCTCCTCTGTTCCAAAACCCCCTTCTGCTAAAACCCAAACAGAATAACATGGGTATTTCCCTAAATTATTGTTCAAACATATGGAAGAAATTTTCTTCTTAATGGTTTGGTGTTAAGGAGCAAAGAATGTTGCTAACATGGTCTTCTCTTCATAAATCCTCCTTTACTATGTGATTCTTCCCCAGATACCCAGGGTTTTTAAATTAGGATGGTGCTTGGGATTTATGAGAATAGTTTATTTGGCATACTTTGTTCTACAAACATGCACTTAAAAAACCCCCAAAACAAAATCAAAACAAACAACAGAAAATTCAGTTGTAAAGTCTGAAAACAAAAGGTGTTTTTGGGTGCAGAACAGCATCTGAATTACCCACATACACTCTGGTGAGATGCACAAACCCTGCAAAAGTTGTGACTGAAATAATATGAGAGAGATGCGATGATGGCGAAAAGAGAGCAATCCCAAAGAGGACAATTTCCCCTCTCCTGTTCCCTTCTGTCATTGTCCTCCTCTCCTCTCTCCTCCTCATCACTATTACTCTGTCCTGTTACAATTTGCTCATTCACTTCTTGTCATCCTCTGGATCCATCACAAAAGCATCCTTAAATTCCTTCACAGTGAACAGAGATGACAAAAATCCCATCCTTGTCTCCACTTCTGGCTTCATCTGCTCTCAAAACCCCTAGTACTGGCCCTGCAGATGTTCTGGCAGCCTTCAAGCTTCTGCTATGTTTTACAAAGCAGATGTTATTAATCTGTAAAGCATCTTTGAACTTCTCCTAGGGGGGCTGACACTTGTGGAGTATTTTTGTCTTTCTTTTTTTTAAAAGTATGTTTTTTTGGGATGTTTTTTCTACACCATCCCTTGACAATCCATCTAATTCTGCTGATCTCCTTTGCATTCCTGCATCTCAGTCCCTCCTTCATAGCTCTTCAAGAGGAACATAACCATGCCTTTTGCATTAATCTTGGAAATACGACGGAATTTTGTCCCTTTTACAGGTTTCCAGATTAGCTGATCCCTGAAGTTGCTACAGAGTGGGGCTAAAAATTATAGTATGTGTCAGGCCCTCTGTGATGTGCACCAGCCTGGACAGGCATAACCCAAATTTCTCATCTCACTTGTGTTTCCTGCATGTATGGCCTTCCTTGTCACTCTGGATACTGTCACCAGCAGGGACAGGCCATCAATTATGACACTTTAATTGCACTTTTATTTGGGCTTGACATCCCCTGCTACTTGTCCAGAAGGTTAACCTGTGATCAGATTTGACTGCTAGTTCTTATCTCTGGAAATGATCCAAACCCAAGCAGGGATAAAAGGAAAAAAACTCACAAGGAAACAATACTTTTGTGGTTTCGGGTTGCATTTGGGATGAGTTTTCTTTGCAAAGTAACAAAATTCTCACAAAAATGACACGGAGAGCAAAATGTTTTACTTTTTTAAAGCCAGACAAAGAGGGAGGAAATAGGAAGAAAATTCCAATCTTTTCATCAAGTGACAAAAATACCAGCCAAAAGGAAAGATACTCAACACTGTGTTTGGAAAATCTGTAAGCATAGCAAAGGTGTCACTATATTAATTAGACTTTCTCAGCTTTATGCAAACATTTATAAAACATTAATGAATACCAGAGGGAATCTTTTTCTTAACAAAAAATTAAAACACAAGCTTTTAATACATATCTCAGGAAAACCAGTTCATTTATTTAAACAGCAGTTTAGAAACCAGAAACAAAACCAATAAAAAAGTAGTTACTTTTCTATGGATTTAAATTTTGGAATTAAAATCTCTCGATGGCTTCTAGGGAAGCCTCAGTTCTGTAGTAATTCTCAGGAAACAGCATTGCTGACTACAGCATAAAACAACTCAAAATGTGCTGATGTGGTAGGCGAAGCCTTTGAAACCAGTGGAGCTTGTGGAGGAGTCAGAATCTTAAGAAGTGCCAATATTATTTCAAGAGGGAAAAAAAAAAAGCTGTATTTCCAAAAGGAGCAAATTTGGAAGGTAATGAGAGTCAACTTCTGAGTTCATCTTGGACTAAAGCTCACATCTGAAAGCTGATATGGGCTTTTCCAAGCATAGGGATAGTTAAAGCATGGTCCAGCAGGGCTGTAGCCTGGATACACTCTAATTTTGAGTGCTGAGAGCATGGAAAACATGCAGTGATATGGTAAAGTGTGGGGTGTTGGGAGAAGTGGTTTGCACACTGTATTTCAGAAGGCCTCACCTCCGTGTTAAAGATCATGTGGACAAGTCCACCTTGTACAAATTGGGTTTAGCCCTGGCAAACTGAGTGCTGCCCGGGGCTAGGCAAGGACCATCTGCCCCTGTCAGAAAGCATGAAGCATATCTGCACTTGGGTCTCATGCTGGGAGTAAGAAATACTATTTTGAGAAGGGAAGAAAACAAGAAAAGCTCTTCTTATGGTGCCCTGTTATGAAGGAAGGTGGGGTGAGTACCAAGACCCAAGACATGGTCCATTAACACAGCTGAAAACACTATCAGCCACAGATACTGATGCCTTAACCTACGCTGCTTGAGCAGAATTCAGTTTGTAAATGTCTAATAAAGGATATGATGGACTCTTTTTTTTTACAAGACAACCAAGGAACAGGTTTTACTTCATCTTTTAAGAAATTAGACTATATCAAATGTGTAATAAAAATATTTTCTATTGGATTTTAAAATATATACATATATAAACTAACTAATTTTTAATGCCCTGTTTGTTGATATTGATGTGGTCTCTACAGTCTCTAAGTGTAACTAAGTGAGGCTGCCCAGCAACCTCCATTATACCTCAAACAGTGATTACAAAACTTGGAGCCTTGTCCACACTGTAAATTAAACCTGCTTGAAAATGGGATCTGAAATTGTCTGCTGGGCCTGATCCAACATCCACTTATAGTCAGGCTAAGTCCTCTCCTGACTGCAGGAGCTGGATTATGTTCTAGACACAGTCTCAAAATTATTTGGTTTCCAACCTGATTGGCTGAACAAAGATAAAGGCACCTGAGGGAGTTACTGAGAACCTTGAGGCACTTCTTGGTAAAATAGAAATTATTAGATATTTTATTTAGAATATTTAGGGATTTATAGGAAACAGTCTTAAGGCAATTTGGGCACATCCATACCTCATGTTGAAGAGAGACCTAAACTGACTGTGTCTCAGACATAGCCTTTGCCCAGACACTGGATGTAGGCTTAAGTCAAGCTTAAGTATAGCTGAGAGCTTGGGGGTGATGATGGAGCAAAGAGGATTCCTACCTGCATCCTTCCCACAGCATCCATCTCTATATTCCCAGACCTTCATTGCCCAGCCCGTGTGGAGGAGGCAAGAAGAGTCCCTGTGTCAAGTGCCTGCAAAGGCCCATGGGGCTGGGCTGGCACTTCCATCAAAGACAACCTAAAACTGGTGATGGAGATGGAGGTGGGTGAGGAAGGAGAAGCACAGATGACTGTCTGGCCCTGTGTCCACTGAGGACAGCGAGGACATGGCTTTGGGCTGTGCCAAACCCCACTGGCATTCCTGTTTAACCCAGCACTGTGTCTAAAGCAAGTTCAGATTCATTTTCCGTGCAAGGTTTGAAGCACAGTGTAGACAAGGTGTGAGGGCCAGGTCCTGATCTAATGCAGGCAAAATTCACCACTATCATTGGCCTGAGCACTTACCCTTGCGTTATACTTTCAGGTAGGTAGCATGGGAGTTCTCCTGCTTCAAAGAGTTAATATAGGGGATTTGACCACCTGCAGAGGAAAGTTTCTCGCTGAGCTTTCTGTTCATCAGCTCCACGTGCCTGGTGTTTTTCCTGGCCTGCCGGAGGGACCTCTTGACTTTCTTCACTCGGTCTCGCAGCTGCTTGTTGCGCTTCTCCAGCGTCGCCACTTTCTGCTGCAGCTTCTTCACTCTGTCCTCCTCCTCAAACAGGGCCTTCTGCACCGAGGAGCACATGAGCTGAAGGGACAGCAGAAAGGAGACAGCCACAGGTGAGCTCTACAAAAAAAACTTATCAAAGCAAAGGTTCATTCAGGTGTTCCTTGAAACACCTCACAACCTTTCAAAAGCAGAATGCCTTTTTTTTTTTTAACTTTTGCTCATTTTTTTATATCTCTTTTAGTAAAATCCTCTCTTTCACTTCTGTATTCTGATAAGACCCAAAATTGCAGATCTTAATTATACTATTGGTTCACAATTACTTTTATGAGCTGTTTTGACAGACCTGTCCAGCCCACCAAGGCTGCATTGAATTTATGGAAGAAGGCTGCCCTATTTCTGGTATGAAATTGGAGTTCAGGCCAAGGGGGGTCACTTTTGGAAAGCTTTAGATTCGATTCAGCTTAGCAACACCAGATTCTGACAAGAGCCTGCCTTTTCTCTTTATATCAACATGTGAAATAAAGAGAGCACCTGTAAAACAAAGAATTGGTTATTTTGCCTTTTCAAGAACAGAGTTGTCTTGAGTATCTCATTATATGGACTTCTTTAAGACAAAACCCTAAAGGTTAAACTCTCAGCAGCCTATAGGAGCATTTGAGATCCCATAATTTTAAAAGAAGTGATAATGTAGGGGGGGTCATTGGCTGAAAACTGCCCCCCTCCCACTTTACCCTATACCAACTTACTGCAATATTGCCCCCAGTAGGGACATCAGGCTCTTGATGTTCACTCATGCTCTTAGGTAGGGAACAGGAAAGAGAGATGGCTTCAAAGGTGCTGCACCCAAAGTACTTTTAGAAGTGTAGCTCACAGAGTATTTTCAAATCCACTGGGTTGGATGATGGTCCAAATGCAATGCATCTGATGGACTATTTGTCTTCTGCTACCTCATCCTAGGGTGACCCGAAAGGTCTGCCTCATCTCAGCTCTGTGTGGTTGCCATGTTTATGGTCTCCTTTTTCTCGCTTGTTTCCTTTTTGTAAGGGTGGCAACAGGAGTGAGAAACACCAGCTACAAAGGTTGCTGGCCAGTTTCAATGCAAGGGAGTTAAGTGCCTGACACACAATGTACTTGGGATGGGATTCAGCTGCCTTCTCTTAAGTAGCTAAAAGTGAGACTCAGACCTGGGGTCCTCTCGGTTTTCCCTGCAATATCTGGAAAGGGAACCTTCCAGAGGCTGATCTCTACCTCCAAGGGCGGAGGGAGGAATCCCCCTCTGAACACAACCCTCTCATTCTACTGACCAGAGGCACCAAGTGCCACTTTTTCTGCCTGGAACACATTTTCCAAGCACAAAAAGACGAGGTACTTGATGCTCAAGGATAGCCCCACCAAAAGGTTTGTGATCTAGGGGAGCCACACTGGAATCTATTTCTGTCCAAGGTCATGTGCCTCCTTCCTTTTTTGTTCTACAAAAAGCATCCTGAGATGTTTTATTCTGCATGTGGGACTTCCATATAGTTGCTGCACCAGTGAACGGTGAGGAAAGACAGTGTCTTCTGATGGATTCATCTTCTAAATACATCTAGACATTTTTTTTATATTTATCAAGCACTCCTGGAGTCTGGATGGGCTTTCTCTGGCAGAACATTTGGAACAGACAGGGAATCTAAATAAACAAGTAAATCCTCACTGTGATGATGAAGGATTACATGCTTCTTTCCATCTTACTTTGTAGTATTTTCAACAACCGAAAGTCAGGGAGAGAGCCTGCTTTGATGAGTAACGTTTCATTTGCTTTGGAAACCCCCAGCAGTGGAAAACCATGGCCAGTCAACACAAACACAGCAACTGCTTCCAGTCCCTTGGAAACTCTTGTTTCTTGTGCAAAAGCACTGTGGGGCTTTGCTGGAAGGCAAATGCTTGCCCCGAGTGTTCTCTCACTAGGGCTCTTTTATGAATGCATACTAGGGAGATGGGGAGCTCACAGGTAGAGGGCCAGAAATTGCACTGAAGAGCAGGGAATTTGGTTAAGATCACAGCTCATTCCAAGTGCTGTTTGAAAACAGTCAGCACATCTTGGTTTTTGTGTTTGCCAAACCCTTGCAAAACCTCAAGCAGAGAAATTCTTGAATTTCAATGCCTGTAAAGGAGGACATTGAGTTAGGGAAATATGTTTGTTGGGAAGACATGAAGTGGAAAGTCTACTTCATGAGGGATTTCCTGCATTTTCCATGGATGCAGTGACAGGCATGGCCTATGCCAGAGTCCGATGCAGAGGAACAAACACTTCATGCAGCTGAAGTGGGAGATTGTGTGAACCCAACTGTGTCTCATCTGTCTGGGCTGGGTGGCAGGGGAATTGTAAGATCTGATGGCAGACATCAGGGATGGCATTAGCCTCATCTCAGAGGCTCTCCCAAACCTTTTGAGGTTGGTCTTCTGCCAGCTGAGGTAGATCAGCCCTACAGAGCCACTCAGAAACCTCCCAAACACCATCAAAAAGCTAGCCAGCTCATTTGCTTGTGCTATTCCTCTTCACAGGCCTTAGTCTCCAGTCTGGAACACACAGTTTAGTTCTTAAATTATCTGGAGACTGGTTCCAGAGAGATCACGGGAACAGCACAGTTGTAAAAAACTGAGGTACTGTCAGACATGCAGGGCTTTGTTTGCCAACAGGGTAGGGGGCAGGAAGAGCCCAGTTTGATAACTGGATGCCTGTCTGCAATTGCATGACTACCAGCTGGAAAACAAACCCTTTCTTCCTTCCATGTGGGAAGAAATAACCAGGTGGGGTCCTCTCATTCTCACTGGCTGGTTACAAACAGCATTTTTCACAGGGCTCTGCAGTGGGGATGATGTTTAGATGTGAATGCTGTCATACCCTTGCTGTTACTGCTGGGGCTGTGGTTCACATGGGTGCAATCAAGTTATTTTTAAACTGGTGCTGGGAACTGTGACCTCAGCACAGCCTGTAAAACTAACCCTGCAGCTGAACAGGCAGGTGAGAAGTCAACCAGTCCATATTGCCACTTGAATACTTCTTGTTTACAGATAGAGAAATCCCTGCATCTTGCAGTCATTCCTATGGATTGTATCGACAGACAGTTTCACACCCTATTTTGTCTGGTTTCATGCAGCCACAAATGTGTACAGTTTACAATGATGACCATCAAGATCAGGCCCTTGCTCAAAAGCTACAGAAAACCAGATTTTGTATCCAGAAGTGACCTATGTTCCCCTTCCTCATCACAGCTTGTCATGTCAGGTACACTACAGAAGGTGAGGGAGGGTTTTTTATGCAACATTTAAGGAACAAGGAAATCTCCATCCAGCAAAGTAAGTCACAGAGAAGCCAGTTCCCCTTGGTGTCACCAAAGGAAAGGATGGGTAAGGATGGATATCTGACAGTTCCTATTCCCACAAGGCATCAACAGCAGACAGTCAAGCAACAGCTCAGAAGTGCCACACTAAACTGATATCCTTCCCTGATACAGAGCCTCCCCTGAACTGCATCCTAGTCAGCAAACCCCAACTCCACACTGCTCTCCTTTTGCCATCCCCTGCTACAAATCTGCTCCACAGAAAAGGTAAAAACTATCTGCATTTGCTGCATGTTGACTTGCTGCTCTGTGCTTTGCCGCTGTTCAAGTTATATAAAACATCTTAAACCAAAACCTTAAGTAGTACCAAGTGTGCACCTCCAGCTTTATTTGCCTCGGTCCAGCAGTAATTCATGAACTCTCTCTCAAGGGGCTCAGCACAGACTTATGTCTTTATCTCCACCAGGACTCCTTTTGCCAATCCATTCTGTGCTCTTAGGAAGAGGCTCAATGCCCTAGGGAAGCTGCTAAGGACCCAACACAGCTCATGCAGGTGATCCAGGGGAGTCCTCTTTGAAACCTGTCTTGCTGTGGTCATATTTCAGACTCTGAGGATCACCTTCTCCTTTTGTTCAGCCCCTTTGGGCAGGCTATGTGGGAACGAGCATGTTGCATGGAAAGAATGATGGGGAGTCAAAGAATAGCCGCAGGGGTCTGGCAGCAGGGAATACTGGGTTTGGGATGGAGTGACTTAACCTCTAGTTACTGAGATTTTTCAGCCAAGACTAACACTCGTGCTGAAGTGTGGAAAAGCCCCTGTCAGCACTGTTAAAGCATCATGTTGGGTGAAGTGGTGGAGGCATGGCAGTGCTGAGTTAAACCACCTTGGCTTGCTGCAAGACCTGCACCGTTCCGAGATGCTGAATGGGAGTCCAAAGGGCACATCCAGCACCACTGGCATTAGAGATGAGCTGGGATTTCACCCTAGGGCCTCATATGAATCACCAAGATACACAGGACCTGGATGGAGAAAGAAATAATTATGGCTGTTCTTATCTTACTGAATGCTGGATCAGCATTTGCCATGGGAAGTGTAATGTTTGTAGCACAACTCTCCAGCTCATTTGAAATATTAGAAATGGACATTTTTTAGGGGGTATGAAGCACTGTCTGCATGAAGCCTCTGCCAGGTTATAACCACCCCAAGGTGTGTCACCACTGTGGTGGTTTTCTTCCTCGTGTCATTCCCCAATAAAAGCAGATTTTCACTTTAAACTCCTAAGATGCAGCTAGTGAAGTCACCATTCGCAACAGTCATCAGAGAGGAAGGGGCACATCCAAGAGGAGACTTCTTGCCTAAATTAGACACTTACTTTGGGTGGACCACTTTTGGGGACCCCTGCCTAGGAACTATGATGACTGAGATGGATGCCACTGTGAGTCCCATGAAATGGCAGCTGGAATCACTGACTTCCTGGGACAGGCTACAAGGGCAGGATACAGATAGTTTCATTGGAGTTTGGAGTAACTTGCCCTGGAAACAGACCCAAATCCATGTCCGTGGGCACTTGGGGGGTCTTTAAAAAGTGCTTTTGTTTGTTCTGATCTGTATCAAACCTCTGCTTGGTGTGAAGGCATCTGAGCTGCTGATGGCTCTCATCTGTAGTGGGTGTTGCAGGCATCCAGTTCAAAACCCTACCCTTCACCTTCAAACTCACAGCCCTTGCACCCCTGTTCTCAGGCTGGGGTTGGTTTTAGAGGTGATCAGGAGGCATTTGAGGGCTGGTGAAAAGACCCCCAGCCCTGGAGGGACCTGAAGAGAAGTCCTGGCCCCAAAACCACGCCTAGAGTGTGACCTAGAGCATTCCTTTCCCTCCGGGCACTTTGAGCTCTGAAGCTTGAGATGCTTCTGAGAGGGAGGATACAAAGATACCAATGACAGTCGCACCCAGTCCCCTCTGCCAAAACTGGGGATGGAGTTGGAAATATGTTTCCAGAGTCACTGCCAGTACCCAGGGAGGGATCAATACTTTATTCCCTATACTTATGAAGGAAAAAAGGCAATGGCTTAACAAGAATAGAAACCACACTAATCAAGAAGACAGGAAAGGGGAAAAAAAAGGTGTAGGGTATGCGCCAGACTGCCTACCACAGGCACCTCACTCATGCCAAGAGAACAGATAAGTCAGTCCTGACAGTAAATCCCTAAATTCCCTGCCGGGGCAGTGGGAGACAGAAGGTCTCCAGGAAGAGACAAATAAATCAAGAGGGCATGACCTCACTCTGGGTCATCTCCAAGTCCCTTTCCCCTCCTTGCTGACCACGTAGACAGCGAGGGAGGCACACCAAGAGCCAGCCAGATGCTTTCCCCTGGCACTCCGAGGCAGAGGGACTCTGCTCTTGCCTTGTTTCCTTTGACAGCCTTCCTCCGAGTGGTTAGCCCTGGATGCCACAGGAATGTGGGGATGGATCTGGGAGGGGAGCGGTGGTGAAGTCTCGCGACTAAGTGGTTTAGCAGGAGCTGCCCTTCTCCTTCTCCTTCTCCTCCTCCTTCTCCTCCTCCTCCTCGCACTGCCCCACACCTTGTTCCTTCTGCATTTCCAAGAGATTCCCACTTCAGCAATGTGTACCCTCTGAGAAATGGGGGCTGGGGGAAGCAGAGGGTCTCAGAGCCCTCCCAGGTGTTTAGACCCCACCAAAAATACCCAGAGCAATACTCATTGCAATGACAGTGAGCTCACAGACTTTGCAGCACAGCTGTTTGCAACATAGAAACTGCAAACACAATCCAAGGCAATGCAGCATCTGCCCTGGCTCCTTCTAAGTGCCATTAATTAATTGGGTGGTGGGTGTTCCTGATGCACCTCTGTCCCATTCCTGGAGAGCACACAGTGCGGGCCTGGATGAAGCTGCTCAGTTACAGGTAAATGACCCTGAATGGTACAACGCGCTACCCAGCCCATCTATGCTGAGCTTAAAGGAAAATGTTTTGAGGAAGGAAGGACAAAATCTTGTTTCTGTGGTTTTAACAGGCAAACGTGGTTTTAAGTCTACCTTACAAGATAGGCTGCTTCAGAGATTTCTGCACCCTGCCTGAACAATGAAAAAGTCCAAGTTATTGCTATGGCTGCAGTTTCAACTGGGCTTCAAAAATCTCTGTAAGAGACTTTTCCCCCTATAATATGCACAGAAACCTTCCATTTCCACAGATACCAAACTTACCAAAACTTGCTATCCACTTTAATTTCCGACTCAGCTTTTTCCCACCCAGTATTACTGTCATTATCACAATAAAACTAATTAGGTCTGCTATGCCTAAAACTACTTTGCCAATATACCTTACCTCAAGTGTATTGTTCTCCAACTGAAAGTTGCTGTGTGACCACATCTCCATCTAAACTTGTTTTACTTGGCTTATATTTCAATAGGATTAGGTCACCATTCCCCCCACACATACACACAGAGAATTAATTAAATACCAAGGAAGGGATAAAACCAGAAAGACCCAAACCCAGAGTGTATTGTGTCCTTCCCTCTCACTGGTGGGAACGCAGGGAAATGAGAAATTGCTGGTCAGAGCAGCATGGCATTTTACACTTTGCTTCTATTTATTGAAATGTCTGTGTTGATTTTTTAATTAACTGACCTTTACCTTGTGTTACAGCAGCTTCTAGAAACTTTAATTAATTTAGTGGTCCTGTTAAATGGACAGGACACACCCTGTAGCACAGGAGCAGTGAGGGAAGTACAATATATTCAAATACACCATCCCCAGATGCAGATGAAGCTGAGAACCGGCATCAGCTGGTGAGGAATAACATTTATCCTTACCAATATTAATTTGCACGTGGACAATATTTGTTTAAACTAGGGTGGGTAAGACTGTGCCAGACCTCCATATACCACTCAGAAGGTTCAGAGAGCAAATGTTCAGAGCCCGCAACCTCAGTTGCTGAGAAAGGAAGGACTGGGATCAGTAAATACATAATAAAATAAATTTTATATATAATATGAAGAAAACCTTTGTTTCTCTGTCACCTCTAAGTCAAAATGGGGAAAGAGAGAAGCAGAGCAAATCTCAGCAGACAGTGGATTGGTATTGGCAAACAGCCACAACGTGACTGCAACGCATTAAATGCTGCCTCTCGAGAAGGCAAAGAAATGGACCTTTACTGTAAGCGGAGTCTGTGTCTCCCCCCAGAAAATATATCATACCCAGGGGCAGCCATAGGCAAAGGGGGAGAACCCATGCTGAGAAAGGCAAATGTTTAAAGTTAACACAAGATCTATAAAAGTCACGTTCCCCTATAAATCCCTCTGCTCTGGATGTCTTGGCTTCACACTGCACATAAGTTGCTGCAGCTCAGCTGCCTTTGCAAACAGATAGGATTTCCTTGGCTGCAGGCTCAGTTGGAAGCCCCGAGCATGCCCTGCTGCTGTGCAGGCTTCTGGATTTCAAAGAGCAAATGCAGGTGCCCCAGGGCAACTTGCTGCCCTTCAGTGACACTAGGGAGTGGAGGTGTGGAGATGTCTGCATCTCTTCTAAATATTCATAGGAACTGCTGGAGACATTTCACTTCACTGGAGTCCAGAAGAGCAGGACTGAGAAGGGCATGCTCAAACTTGTATTTATCTGTACTTGGTGGGTCCCTTGGCATAGTCTTTGCACCAGCCTGCTTCATGTATGTAAGCTAGATCCTGGGTAGGAAACAGCGGCCTTCCAGGCTCTTTCTACAGTTAAGGGGGAAACAGAAATTCTTCTCGAGGATGAGTCGGAGAAACTAATTTTGAGCAGAGAAGCAGGCACTAAAACCGAGTGGATCAGTACTGAAACAACCCTGAGTGCTTACACACTCAGCAGAGATGCCTCTGCCATGGCAGGAGCAGGACTAGAGGCTCTAATGAAGCCTTTCCCCGCATGCCAGGAGGGATCTGTGAAACCTTGATGGAAATGAGGGCAGCAGCATTGAAAATCAGGCTGGATAAAACAAAAGGACTTGACAAATGGTATCTGCATCCACTCCCGAGCTGCTCTGCAAGCCCAGAGCAACGAGGGGAGCTCAACAAGAAGCTGTTTGCTGTGCCCCACACAAGCAGCCCTGGGAGAGGTGACTGAGCCAGAGGTGATGAACAGGCACAGCTGAGGACCAGGTCCAGCCCTCATCCAAGCAGAGAAGTGCCACGGGTTGCCACAGCAGTGAAGTGGAAAAGCCCTGGTGAGGTTGAAGAAGCAAAGACAAAGGGATGGAAAAACAAACATCTGTGATCTGCAGGCGCTCTCTGACTAACGTCAGCACTCCAAGAAAGGAACCGAGGGTGCAAAATGCCTGAGAGAATAATCAGCAGCTCTGAATAACAAGCTCCAAGCACTAACATCTGGCTGCTGGGAGCTCACTGCTACTCACAGATATTCCTGTCCCACCGGGCAGCTCAGAGCAGCCTGTCCACAGCTCTGGCTGCTGCGTGGGCTGTAAATCCTGAAGGGGCCCCAGACCACCCTGGATGCAATAAATGGGCAATAGGCTACTCTGTGCATGGCAGGATTTGGCAAATAACCAGTTTTCAAGGTGGAGAGGCATGGTATTTAGGGGACCACCCTCCTGCTTGTGTGCGCTCAAATGGTGTTATACATTTGGGGCATTAATGTCTGTTTCTATAGGAGACAAAAGCTGCTGTTTCACTACAGTCCCTCAGATCAGGTCCCTTTCCTGAGCCAGTATTTTAATTATCGGTAGAAATACCGGATCATGTCTGAAATCCAGCATTATATTTAATGGCCAAAGTCTCTCCCTGTTGCTTTGCCGCATTTTGTATAGACACAGAAAGCATCAGAAACTCCCATCACGTGCTGCACAATTTGCTGCCTTATACAGGGAAAAGCTTTTCACACAGGGCTGGTTACAATGCCCGTGGAAAATAAGGTCATAAGGGAAGCATGAGTCAGGCCTCCCCACACACACAAGCCTCGAGCACTCTTTTCAGCTTGATTTTGGAGAAGGAGGATTGCAGCCACAGCAACACATAACAAAATGCCTTCAGGGCTGATGGATGCCCTGTGGTGAACTCTTCCCTGCAAGCATCTGAATTATAGAGCATACACTCCACTGCTGGTTAAAGTTACAGTGGTGGCTCTCAAGTGTTTAATCCTATGTTAATAATTGTGCTGGAGTGAGATAATTACATAGCAAGTGCCACACCACTGCACAGTGAGCACATGGCAATACCTCTGAGCTATAGTTCAATCATGCACTCCTTGGGGGTTTGACTCTTCTGTGAATAACTGCACTGTGATTTGCAAAGTCTCGTAATATCCAGCTGTCATGTGCATTTGCCTGTAAAATATGCTATTGTTCCTGGCCAGACACTTAGGGACAGGTAGCAAATATGTCCCCACTAAGTTTGTGTTCCTGTTTGTGTATGCGAGGGCTTCAAATATGATTATGAAATTAATTTTATGTATCAGTCCAAAATTCTTCTGTGGATATTTGTTTTGCTTTTCTCATATTTCTCTGTCACAGAAGTTATCTATACTTTCACCAGTTTTGTATTGCATCACTTCAGCAGTACCAAGAGCCAGGATCTGGACAGCCCTGAAGAGCAGATGATCTGGATTGCCTCTTACCCTTCCTGAACTAGCAGTCACAGTATCCACATCAGCCACCACCCACACAATACCACAAGTATTGCCTAACATGACAGCAATAAAAAAAATAAAATTTAAAAAAAAATAAAATAAAATTCAAAAACCCACTGTGAGGAAGCCAGAACCTGGGTTCCAGTCTAGTCCCACAACTAGGACACTTTCCTTGTCTTTTGGCAATGATGATGTTGGAAGAATAAAATCTCTATTATTTTAAGCTTTGTTATCTAAACAAGTTGTTCTCATTAAGTAACACGTGCATTTCTCACCTCACTGAAAAGGGCAGATAAAATGCATGTCCTAATCAGAGGAAGGGAACTGGATGTCTCCACTACTGGCAATAACCAGATAGGGGAAAGCAGGCCTAGAGAGAAGTAGTTTCCCCATGCTTTAATTACATCTCCAAAAAGGGGTATTACAGGACATCTGTGATCTACAGAGTTTTCTGAGCCGCCATAATCTAATCCAGAAAGGTCTATATTTGAAGTCTGGATAGTGTGGGGACTGGAGCAATGGGGAGACAGGACCAGTAGTCAGATACTTCACTTGCATGCAGAATGGTCTCAGTGCTTCTCTGTGCAAACTGAGAGTGTGAGACCAGAAACCACATTTTAACTTGAGGTGCTGCTTGGCACTGCCCACAATTACAGCCTTGTCTCCAACAACCTGGAAACACATTTTCCAGTAAGGATCCTGGATAAATTGCCTGTCACTGGACCACGTGACTGATTGAGGTTTGAATATTTAGGGATTTCACCAATAAAAGTTGTCTCTTTCTGTGTCAGATCAAGACATTTAAGTCCACATTATCCAAGAAAGGGAAGAAATGGGCTACGTGAACATTTGGCTTAGATAGGAGAGCAATGTCCATGGTCCCAAGACCAAAAGTTTCAAGTATGACCAAAGGGACAACTTCCAGCAACTGCCTTTATTGGGTCATGGACTACAAACCCAACCATTCTTTAGGCACTGGTCACCAACAGGGACAAAATGGGTGCCAGGGGTTTGGCAATGACATGTCAATGGTCACCTCTTATACTTCTGGACCTACGGGTCAATAAACCAGCCAACAGAAGAATACATGAGGGATTTTTAGAGGAAGGGAAGGAAATATTTATTCTCACTCATCCTGCAGATAGTTGGGACCTCTCTCCATCAACAAGATGTAGTTTAGGGTTAGTACATGTAAACTGCAACACAAACTCAGATGAAAAATGGATGACCAATTTGTTTAATCTGATCCCCATCCAGATCGGTCTCTCAGTTCTGCCTTGGTCTATTTAATCCTGTTAATAAGTACACCACTGTACTGGCATACAGCACCTACACTTCTCCTAGCAGCTGGTGTTACTAAAAGTCAATCAAACTGGTGATCTGCACTGCTCCCTCCAGATATTTGTGAGGCATTTCAACTGAAGAAATGCAAAAAAATCCTAAGAAGTTGCATAATTCCAAATGTTTTTCCTTCCACATTCTCCCCACCCTAGAGATTCTGCCACTTAGTAACATTTCTTTATTTAATCCCTTCCTAAAATACCCTTTTACTGTTGAGAACTTTGCAACTGTTTGGGAGGGGGAGGAGTTGTTTGCTGTTCTGATGGAAAGAGAGAAACTAAATTATTTCCTGGCTGAGATTTATGTGTCAAGTTTTAGCTTGCAGCCAGAATTTTTAGCCAAGTTATAAAATCTGAGCATAATTCCAACTCTCCTTGACAGTGACTTTTATGAAGCAATTCACAATATGTGAAGAAATAAAAGCAAACTCCTCACCATGGAGATTTTCATGGAAATGAAGAGACACATTCCTGCACAGAAGGAAAGGGCAGGAACGTATGTCAGCCTAAGCAGAGCTGTCAGAAAGCAGAATGCCAGCTTCCTAAAAACCAATAAAATGCTGATGTACCTGTGTTTCTCAAATGCTTTGGATGCAAGCTGAGAGCAAGGCGGAGGTTGCATTTGACTGTGGACAAAATGAAGCTGAGTTTTACTTGAGGCATCAGACTTTTGGAAACTTAAAAGAGCAAACACCTGGGTGTGATACCCTAAAGGTGCTCCTGATCTGCTGAGACTGAATATTCAGATGCTGGTCAGCTGGAAGGTGTCACAGGCATCCAGCAAAAGGACACAGAAATCCTTCACTGAGCCATGGGCAATGTTGTATTTCTCCATCTCTTGTGTCACGTTTGCCATGCCAGACCAGTGCAATGGTGATGGTCTGACCCATGCCTGAACAGTAAGGTGGCTGGAGCAGTTGCTCATGGACTGACTCAAAGCAAAGGGCAAAGAGGGAGTGGAGACAAGTGCCAGAAACCCATAGTGAGACTTCTGTGTGTCTAAAACTCAAGGTCTCAGGGAAGAGACTGCAAAAAGGCTGGCACTGCTGGCTGTGTCCACATTAGCAAATCAACTGGAGCAAGAGGAACCTATGTGTAGACTGAAGCTCTAGATGAGTTTAGGGTGAGCAAACAGACAGGGAAAGGGGTTCAGAAGGTACATGAAGGACCAACTGTGGCTCTCTCATGTTCCCATTAGGAGTTGATGCACAGCAGACACGTGTCTGGAGCAGTCTGGCTGTGTTCCCCCCAGGAGGAATCGACTCATTGAGCAGAAAACCTCTCTGTGAACTGAACCAACATTTGTCAAGCAAAGGTATATGTCTCCTACTCGCCAGACTTGTTCCTTGCCATGACAGAGATAGCACTGATTTGACACATCTTGTTGACAAACCCAAGCTGACTGCTGTTCCCACAGGTGTTTTGCTCCATGGCTTGGGAAACTTTAGACAGCAGACCTCACAACCATTGCACAGCCTGCAATGCAACTGGTTTGGCATTTGCCTCCCATCATTCCTGAAGGGCCAGCTCCAGCCTTTGGAAGTCTCACCATGAGCTGGTGGTGGAGGCCCCTCACAGCCCAGCTGAAGACAGGAGGTGGTGATGGGTGTGTAATGAGGCTCTGGGATTGGATAATCCAATTATAACTGGAATAGCAGATGGTGATTCCCCAGAGAGCCATCTACTACCAAAGCCTGCTATGCTTCTGTCCCTGAAGTGTCAATTGAAGGCTCAAGCAAAGAGGCTGGCTGGGCTCTGAATTAACCCACCCGTTTCCTTCTACTCGACACACTACAAATCTTTACTGGTGCTGACATCCATGCTCTCCCAAACTCCCATATTTCTTAAGAATTGTTGAACCAACAAGTGCTGCGAGAACACAGAGCCTGTGAAGCCACCCTGGCTGTGTTTCATTGCCTTCTGGAAACATTCTAATGCAATACATGTGTTGGTGATGTTTGCACTTGTTACTAAGCACTGGCTACCCTTAAGCATGGCTGTAATGAGCTTTCCCCACAATACCACACATGAAATACAGGCAAAGAGACAGGAATATTGGTTTCAGAGTTACCTGTGAAGGAAGGCGGATGTCTAGCAGCAGGAAGAACACAGTAAATATGAGGATATTGCCTCCCAGCTCTGCTAATGACTGTCCATGCCTCAAAATTGTTTTTAATACTCCAGTTCTGAAGTGAGTCCCTCAAATACAACCAGAACAAGCATGAAGTTGGAGCTCAACTGAGTTCAGTAAAAGCCACAGGTCTTTTGATCTACTGAAAAATGTCAAGAAATGTGGTTTACTCTGACCTTTTGCTTTTGGGGCTGGAGAGTGACAGATCAGAGGATGCTCTGCTATGGACTCAAGGCAACGAGTCTAACAGTTGCCTACGTCACCAGGTGACAATTTAGAAAAAGCAACAGAAAGGAGGTCAAAACTCATGTGAGAGCAGCTAAAGAAACTGCCATCTGTCCAACAGCCACACACCAGTTTAGTCATGCGTTTTGAAGTCAGTGGTGTCATTCTGGGTAGTGTAAACTCATGCCTTAAGTCAGTAACTTCAATACTTAAATTTAGTGAAGACTATTGAAAATGCATGCCACGTCCTTTCATTGGTGTGGGAATATTTCCCACGCATTTCAAAGCTGAATTATTCAAAAGCCTTTTGATTCAATTAAAATAGAACAGATGCATATGTAACAATAATCAAGAAACACAAAAATTATAGGGATAATCTGATTTAAACATCAGTTTACATCAATTGCTGGGCTTAATCCCAAAGTTTAGGTGAACGAAGAGCTCACAAAGCAATGTTCCACCCCTACCACTTATCAAGGTAGACCAATACCCTAAACTAACAAAGCTACTTTAATCCAAAACATTCTGAAAGGGGTTTCAGATTTCAAACTCGTTTATTACTTTATTTTCTATGTATGACTCATAGTTCATGAGATCTACACAAAACTACATATGAGGGAAGAGGAAAAGGGAGGGGTACTGTAATAAATTCTGCATTACCTGAGAAGATAGGTAAGATAGATCTTCTTGTATCAACTCCCCTCAACGTTAAATCACAAGAAGGGTTTATATGCAGCTGTACCTCATCAGTTCTGAGACGAGTTTTGAATCTTGGATGGTGACACAGTGGGTACAGATGTGCATTGCCCAAACTTTTAAAAATTATGGTTAAGATACAATAAAGTTAAAGTAATGGCCATGACAAAGCATGTCTGTAGCAACCACAGATACACACTCCTCAATCTTCATCCTGCATGTGTGTTATGTGTTTTACCACTGTAAGCATCGCAGCTCACAAGTAATTCTCACACAGCATCTGCACGGATTGCAGAAGTTCAGAGGAAGAGGACACACTTCTGCTCAGCTCTGGCAAACTACAATCAATTCCATGTCTTCAAGGGCAATATGGTGTAAAAGGGCACTTTTGCTCCATGTAGTCAGCAGAGTGAACAGCTTCCTGAAGGCCACCTCAATTATCTGTCTCCCTGTATTTCATCAGGACTAAAAAAAACACAACCCAAACCAACCCCGCAGCAGCCGTGAACAGATGTTATTCCAGCCTCCCTCTCAGCAGCTGCTGGACACCTCTGAGCTCAGGCTGCACCAGCAGGACCAGCATGAGGCATCACCGTGTCCCCAGCCGGTGGCAGGTCAGTGGCGTGCTGCAGACATCCATCTCCTTCCTGCTCCTTTGCTAAACCTCACAGTGTCAGCTGAGTTGAAACAGTTTTCTGGATGCTTTCCCATTTTCTCAATACTTCAGCAAACAGCACTGAGAATGTGAAAGGGTTCAGTGCACATTTTTGAAGGAACCCAGGCCTGACAAGCACTTCTTGGCTGTCACTGCTGTGACGGAGATGTACTGGCCCTTGTTTTCCCCTTGCTTTTAAAGCTGCTCTACAGTGTGTTTTACTGCATTTGATGGGGAACTTTAAAGGGCTCTTGTTCTGAAGTGATTTTAGAAGACAACCTCCATATGGCAATGCTTTTTTCTCACCCTGACTCTTCATCTAGAGTAGAATTTGAAAAAGTGATGCCTTGGACAGCTTCTGACCTTGCTCTCAGGGCTGCTTCACTCCCGTGGTTCAGATTTCCTTGTAAACATGGCTGTACATGATTTCCTACAACCCACAGGGAGAAAAATCCCTAAGGATGGGCTCTGGTGCAAGGACACTGAATTCTCCATTATGTAGCCCCCAAACCCACATTTCCTGTTAGCCAAACTAGAAAATAATACACTGTCCAGTATAAGGCAACGAGGGGAACAAGAATTAGCTCTTTTTAAGACAGGTTTTATCTGACTTCTTGTATACAATCGTTGAAGCCATTCCTTATGCTCACCAAATGACTTCAGCAGGTGCATATCTTTCCTACGAAAGAGATCCAATCTCTTTTTCAGTGATGGAGAGTCCACCTTGACCCCTTGCAAAGTAAAGATTAATGATCTATTTCAGCTGTATTTAAGCTGGGTTATATGGATGCAAGTTGCTGCCAATTTTGAGTTGCAGGTCAAAAAAATAAAAATATTTAAGGCAGAACAGTTCTGGTTTGATTTCTGACTCAGGAAATCCTCACTGTAATTGCAGTCTCTCAGGTAAGTCACACTTCCCCCCTGTGCTCCCACCCACACCACATCCAGGTGTTTAAGGAGGTCCTGCCTTCCTCTCCAGAAAAACATGGTGGCCTCTAGCAATGGCTAATTACCACTTTGCTGATTGACAAAGTGCCAAAGACTTAGTGCTGCTAACTCCATAACTGATAATTACATTTTTGTCAGGCTGCCAAGGTCCTCACACACACCTGCGCGCTGCGCAAACGGTTGTTACAAAGAGATTTATAATAATTAATTATAACATTCCTATCACACATCTCCCCACCCACTTCCAGCAGCAGCAGGTAAATCCAACGATGGGCATGTCTAATTTCCACTCCTTGTTAGCTGAGTTCACAGCCTTAAAGTCAGTTAAGAATGTCTTCTGTTTGCATCCTTTGAAGCTCTGATTAATTTAATTCTAGGTGAGGAATCACATTTTTCTTCCTCTTCTTCTTCTATTTTACCCTAGTTATTTGTTCACGCCCTCCTGACTAGTCTAGACAGCCCCACCACTTAGGATTTTCCTGAAGTGGACCCTTTCCAAAGAGTACAGCTCTCCTCCCACAGAACGTGGGCCAAGCTTCACAAAACCAAACCTCTTCCCACAGATCACCATTTCCCCAGCTAGTAATTTACTTCCACATCTGAAGAGGTGGGAACGAAAAGCCTGCAAGATATTCATCACCTCCAGAATCCTTCCCAAGGCATTTACTGCCCATGTAGCATTCCCCTCAGGCTGCATCCCTCATTCCTACCCTCTCCCTACTTCATGCTCACCCTTGAAACCTTCCAAGCTGCTGACACCTTGAGTCCCTCTTGCAGTGCTCCTTTCCCTGGTCTTCATTCTGCCCTTCTTTGGGAAAGCAAAAAAACCCATTAAAATTTTCCTTCTCCCTGATTTGCTTCTAATCTGTTTTGCATTTTATCCCTTCTCTTTTTTTTTCCTCCCTATACCATATTCTGGTTTTACATCCTTCTCAGTTTTCACTTTCTCTCACAGGTTGCTGGCACTATTGACATTCATCTGCACTTAATCTTCTTGGGGTTAAGTCTTACACACAAATATTTGCTTTCCCTGTTGGCACTTCCAGCAGTCTAGGCAAAACTTTGAAATTTCCCTGTGGCAATAGCAGTGGGAGGTCCCAGACAGCCAGGGAAGGGGCTTTACTCCCTCTTTTCTCATGGACTTGCATTGCAGAGCATTAGTGGTAGCTGATTCCTATCCAGGCACAGACATCAAGTGTGTTCTGTAACCCTGAGTCCTGAGTCCTGTGCTATGAGAGGTTATAGGACAGAGGTCTATGTAATCACAAGTGCTATGGGGAGATTAAATAGAGACTGGCAGCATCTTCCAGCAGAACTGGGAGTATCAGATGTCACAGTAGGAAACAGGTTGAAGACAATCAAAAAATGGTGATCCTCAAGAGGAGGATGGAGAGCTTTATGGGACAGAAATTGTGTGGAAGTCACTGAATATATAGAAACAAATAAATATGTGAAAATTGCTTCACCACAGAGACTCCTTCGCATAAAAACATTGGAGGCTGAGAGAACATCAGCAAGAACCAGCATATATCTTTACCCTCTTCTTGCACTCTCCCCTGGATGCCTGATTTAGATATCTATTGGTATGCTGTGGGTCTTGGGGTGGGGGCAGGGGACAATGATGGCCATCTTCTGCTGTACTTCCCAGAAGATCACTATTTTGCAACAATTCAGGACTTCTGATATTGAAGCACCTGTCAAAAGGACTCCTGCACCCCACTCTGCTGTTGGCTGAAGCTCTTTAAAATTCTGTATGCAACGAAATTCAGTCTTTCCTCACATTTTGAGATCAATAGTGAAGTAGACAAGAAGCCAATTCAAACCTAGAATATTTCCACATAAAATGCATATGAAAAAATGTGTTTTATCTATAGTGTACACTTGAAGTCCAAATAGAAAAAGCCCTAAAATCAATGTTGAAGTAATTCAAACAGCCCCATGTAAAAAGGCTGTCTTACACGACAGTTCCAACAATGTTGACTGGATTAGAAATATTATTCCAGTTGTTACTGTAAGCTTTGGAGTCTAAGGCTTTCTATGTCAGAGACAATGTTCCCTTTTGATAGAGTATTGATAACATATGTATCCTCTTTATTTTCTTTTCCTAACACCATTTTCAAAAATGCTTTTATTTTAATTTACAGATTTTACACCATTTCCTAAATCTCTGTAACTGATCATGAGCACTTAAAAAAAAGATGAGTAGAGGTTTCAGAATTTCAAAACACAAGGAATTGCTTTAAAGCAATTTAGAAGATTGTATTTAAATCCACAAAACAAAACTCAACATCTTATATGCATTCATCAAATTTTATCCAAAAGGCTTTATAAGCTAGAAGATAAATACTCCAAAATGCATCATAAGCTCCAGCCAAATTCAAGCCACCTGTTTCACACAGCAATAGATGTAGAAGGAGGACTCCAGGCATGCTGCAGGGCTTGTTTCAAGCTCTGGACTTTTTCAGAATCCACTGAATCTAAGCCAGACCTGCTATATCCAGAAAAAGAAGAGAGTGAAACAGAGCTAGAATCATGGTCAAGGTGATGTAGCATAAATGGTACAGGATCACATCAGTCCCTCTTAGACACTAATAAGTTCATACATGGCCAAGGCCAGACCACTGTGCTCAAATGAGCTCTCTTTCTGCAGCTAATATGTCATCTTTGCCCAAAAGACAAGCAGAATCTGAAACCAGTTATTTGCAGGGCTACCCTCAGCACTGGGTACAACATAGGAGATCTTTCCACTCCCATTTTGTGCTGGGCAATGATTTCCAGATCACTGTGCTGCTCTAGAGAAGGCAGGAACACTGACTGCAGCTGACAACTGAAAGCACAACTCAGCTCACAGGAGGAACCAGTCGCACTACTTGGACTGATTGTCCCTCAAGTTTTATGTGACACAAGACACACATTCATTAACCTGTCTCTTCAGTATCCATTTATGCCTGGAGAAAGTATCAGTGCTGCAAAGCAGAGGACACATAGATATGTTTTCTCAAGCATTTTTGTAAGCGGGATTTCTGTTGGCACTTCTCACAATTAAAAGGCATTTCTCATAATTAAATAAAATGAAGCCTGATTCAGCTGCCCACGCTGTCACACGTAGTGCCCCCTGAAATGCCTGTGAGGGCTCCAATTGCCGCTAGAGAAGGTGGCACCTCAGCGTTGAACAGCCCCTTCCCTGCTGTTCCTGGCCTTGTGCCCAATCTCTCACATCACCTATGGAATTTCAAAAGATGACAGGCGGATAAATTGATTCCATAAAGGCAGGCATCCTAGTTGGACCACTGGAGTCCAGGAGATTCCATTGAGGATAATTTCTGAAGCCAGGTAATAGACAAGGTAATGTAAAGATTGGAGGCAGCTGGGCTGCAGTGATCATGCACTGGAGTTCATAGACCAGAGGGATATGTGTCAGGCACAGTAAACTCAAGACCCTGAATTTTAGAAAAGCAAATTTCCAGCTCATCACGGAGTTAGTCACATAATCACAGAATCATTTAGGTTGGAAAGTCATGGAGTAGGAAGGGCATGGGATTTAGACAAATAAGTTTACAAACAAAAAGTGTTCAGACAGTTGTTTCTAATCCTAGTGAGGATAAATCCTGAGTCAAAAGAGAATTGCCTCCACTAGACTGGGAAAAGCTAAAGATGTCATCTATCCAGACTTCGGTAAAACCTTCGACACAGTTTCCCACAACATCCTTCTCTCTAAATTGGAGAGATATGGATTCAATGGGTAGACTGTTCAGTGGATGAGGAATTGGTTGGATGGTAGTGGTCAACAGCTCAGTTTTCAGAGAAGTGATGAGAAAAGAAGTGA
>JAWWMO010000043.1:5553252-5637789 GCA_035047845.1 Dendrocincla fuliginosa
AAAGAGAGCACCCTGGGCATGGGCACCTGCATTGGGAACAAATTCTTAGTATCATAGAAGCCAGAAATGTCATTCCCTTCCCAGGCTGGGGCACACAGGCGACAGGAGCTGGCGCTCGGCTGGGCAAACACAGATGCAGGAGCTGAATGGGAGCACAGTCAGCCTGAAATATTTTTAACTGGTGCAGAGGAAGCTTTTACTTTTCAATATGAAGGGAAGACAAAGTGTCCATCAGTTGTGCTGAGTTTATTCCCTGGATGGGTGGGTGTTGAAGCAGGCAAAGCCCCAGGCCCCAGTCTGTGGGACCAGCAGCTCTAATCCCTTCAGTCTGCTCACAGCTGCAGGGTCAAAGAGTGCAACAGCTGAAATGCACTTTTGATACGTATGCTGAGGGTTGCCCCAGCTTACCCTGGGGGATTCTGCCTTGTGATTTCCATTACAGCTGACTGGTGAGAGTCACTGCTGGCATAAAGGAGCACCGACCCATTAAGGTTCCCTGCATTTAGCTCAGCATGACCAAATAAACCATGTAGAGCATCACAAGCAGACATTGGCAGTTGGATCTGGTGGTGCTCCAATGCCACTTTGCTCCCCTGGAGAAAAATCTGTGGATTTGGCAGCAGAAGCACCACCATTATTTTCTAAATATGTTGCTTGGGGCACTGGGGAGCCTGAGGGCTGGCATGGAGGAGGCAGGGCTGGGACCAGGGCTCTCCACCTCCCCCTTCTTGCCCAGCCAGGGTTACAGCTCTGCAGTTTAATTGTAAGATGATTAATTTGCTCTTAAAACATCAATTCCTGCTGCTGTCCCCAAGTATATATTGGGACGGCACCGTTTCCTGCTCACTCCCCAAAGTATCAGCAGTGAGAGAACACTCACTCACGAGGCATCCCAAGGAGAGGGGCTGTGTCACCAACCAGATGGCCACACAGCAGCTCAAACTTTGTATGCTGGCATTTGGCCAGCTGGTGAAAGGAAAGGGCTCAGACAGCTACTGAACTCCATCTACGCATCTCCCAAAAAAGCCACTAGTGCATCTGCTGCCATACATAAACATTGTGCCTTGGCTGAATCCATGGAAGACACAAGTGATGGCATCTGCCCTGTCCATTCTGACCTAAAGAAATCCTTATAATGTTCTCAGCTACCGGGGGAAACCACCAGCTTCACAAAACAAGGTTTGGCACTAAACCAGCTCTCCAAGTTCCACTTCTTCACATGTACATGCACATCCAGAACATACACACAAACAACAGGTTGCTGCTCTCTGCCAAATAAGTATTTATTCAAATCCTGCATTTATTACACACACCACAGTCCCATAAAAAGGGAAGCCACTAACAGTGGGCATGATTGGACTTTCTGTACTTTCTTAGGGGAGGATTGCCTAGAAGGTGAACTACTTGCTGTGGCCTCCCTTGAAAGGAGAAAGAGACATTTCTTTCAGCTTGTTCAGAAGTATGTGCTGGCCTAACTCAGATGAAACATGCCCTCAAGAGTCTCTTTTTCCCCAGCTGCTACAAAGACAGCTTAGGGCGATTAGTTCAGTAGATGTGTACACTGTTACATGGAGTCAGTCAAGAATAATCCCTTACAGCCTGTCATGGTACAGGCACTGCTCTCACTACATGAGATGAACACAGAAGTACAAAAGCAAAGCTCTGCTCTTGAACATTTCAGCTGAAGTTGAATAACGGGGTCTGGAGAAAGCAAACCTAGGAATAATCTGGGTGGAATAGGACAGGATCACAAGCAATACTGGTTTTCAGCCTATTGCTCATGAACAAGTGAATACCAAGCTTTGCTCAGGTCCACAGGAAGCTAAAGAGCTAACACAGAGGCCAGCTTTGAAAACAGAGTTCAGCATCTCCCCACCAGTGTGTTACTTTGCCAGTGATACCATCCAAGGAACAGGAAAATCAGGGACCTGTTGCTCTGCATTCATATACATATGTTCACAGAGGACATGGGAATGCCTGTGGCCCACTTAGAGAACAAGCACTGGAGAGAAAATAAATCCCTTACCCGGTTGTCCTCTTGAATCTCCCAGTCACTGGAGAAGCTCAACACATGCTGCGCCTGTGAGCAGTTTGAAAACTGGAAAAGGCTGGCAAACATCCTTCTGTTCTCCTGGGTATCGGGGAAAATTGCCTCCTGGAAGTTGACTCCGTGTGGCAGGAGGATGTAGTTCTCATCCATTCTGAAACATAAATTGCACTGTGAGAGTGAACAGCACTTTCTCTCCTGCAAACGTCACCCATCATACTTCAGCCTGGCTCAACAAGTGCCACCAAAGTCACACAGATTTTTAGCTGACAAGTGGCTCTCAGTTCTCCTGGTGCTTGGTCTCCAAGACAGCAATTTCCACCACGGGGACTGGATCAGGCAGCAGCTGTAATGAACTAACAGGCTCCTACCATCCTGCAGACACGAGTGAAACCCCATAAAGAAGGCAAATCTGTATTTTAAGCCATAGTTCCTACTGAATTTGTATTGCTTTGCCCTTGATCCCAGAGTTTAAGTACTCCTTCAAAGAGTCAAAAAATAACCTGCAAAACGTGTTTAAAGATACTACTACAGACTAAGCCCTAGACAGCATCAAAATGAGTTTTGTTATGCACCCAGTGTAAGAATATACCAAGTATTTCAAAACAAGCCACTGAGTAGTATTTCACAAACGCTCCTGGATTGAAAGGTCATGGTGATGGCTCAGTTCCAACTTTGTGGTTTATTTTCTTAGTCTTTCGATGAGCCCAAAGTCAGGGTTTGGCTGGGACTCGGGAGAGTCGATGGAAAGCTATCGGGTGAGTATTTGGGGATGGGTTTTAAACTCCAATGCCAAACTTCGGCGAAGAGGCGCTGGGCTCTCTCCAGCTCCGTGACCGTCCCGCCGTAAAAACAAAAGCAGCAGCATCCAGGAGCTACTCAAGAGCAGCTCCCCGAGTATCTGCTGCAGGACAGTGCTGGAATATTATGGGGTTTTGGTGTTTCTGGGATTTTTCCCCCCGAAAAAAATCCGTGGGTAGCAGCACAAAGCAGAAGGCGCTGGGAGGGCGCAGAGAGAACCCTCTGGGCAGGAGCGGGCGCGCATCCCCCGGCCGGGGAGATGCTCCGGAGCCGGGATACGGCATCCCATCCCCTTCCCCGGACCCCCCCTATCCTGGGACTCACCGGAGGAAGAAGAAATAAGCGTAGCCCTGCATGACGGTGTGCGAGTGGCAGGAGAAGTAGCCGAGGCCGGTGAGGTTGAGGCGGGAGCCGGCGGGCACCTCCAGCATGCTGCCCCACGCCTGGTCGCACAGCAGCTCGATCTCGGCCGAGTAGAAGAGCCCCCCCGCTCCCTGCTGGGGGCCGCCGGGGGGGTCCCTCTGCCAGGGCAGGTAGTTGTAGGCGCCGTAAGGGTCGGGGTGCAGCGCCAGCACCCGCGCATAGACGATGATCGCGGCCAGCTCTGCTCGGCAGCCCTCGCTGAGCGGCCGCCACTCTGCCGGCAGCTGGCAGCCCCCCCCGGCAGAGCCCCGGGCCCCCGGACACAGCCCCGCCACCAGCGCCAGCAGCGCCAGCAGCCCCGGCGGAGCCGGCATCGCCCGCGACGGGCGGGCAGCGGGGCACGGCGGTGCGGGGCTGCCCCGAGGGTGCGGGCACCGGGGACGGGCACCGGGGACAGGGGAGAGGGACCGGGGACAGGACAGGGGGCACCGGGGGCAGGGGAGAGGGACCGGGGACAGGGGAGAGGGACCAGGGACACGGAGGGGGCACCGGGGACAGGGGAGAGGGACCGCGGACAGGACAGGGGGAAGGGGCACCGGGGGCAGGGCAGGGGCAGCAGGGACAGGGAGGGGGCACCGGGGGAGAGGGAAGGGAGGCAGCGAGGCGGAGATGCGAACGGACAGGGGAGCGAAAGAGTGGGGGTGAAAAGGGGCGGGAGGGAAAAGTGGAGGGTGCCGGGGGAGATGCCCGAAGGGTTGAGCTCTGAGCAGGCAGGGGTGTAAAGGAGCGAAGATGCAGAGGGTCGAGGAACAGGGGGTGTACAGGGGCAGAGATGCGAGGAACAGAGATGCAAAGGGGAGGGGTGGGAAAAGGCAGAGATGCGAAGGGGGGCAGAGAAGCAAAGGGGAGGGATGTAAGTGAGAGAGGTGCAAAGGGGGAGGTGAAAAGGGAGGGATACAAAGGGGAGGGATGGGAAAAGGCAGAGTTGCAAAGAGGAGGAATGCAAAGGGAAGAGGTGGACGGGACGGAGAGTGCAAAGAGGCAAGATGTAAGAGCAGAGATGCGAAGGGCAGGCACGCTCCGGGGTGAGAGCAGCTGCTGCCAGGGACCCCCTGGCCCCAAGATGAGCACTGGTGACACCCAGGGCGTGGTGAAGGTGAAGGTGTGGCCCGTAGGGTGCTGGAAGTGCAAGTGCAACAGTGGAAGGGTCCCAGTGGAGCAGAGGGCTGTGCACAGCTCTTTCTGGGAAAGGAAATCCTGGAAAACTGAAGATGGGGGGAAGGGGGGAAACCTTTAACCCTGGTCACCCACTTCTCCCACTTCAAATGTGGCTGGAGAAAAACTTGCAAGTAAGGGACAGCAGGTCTTCCTGCAATCATTTTCCAGAATGCATCTGGTGAGCAAGGTAAAAGTGAAAAGTCAGGTCTCGATATATTTTTGCTTCCCACTGTTTCCTCCTCGAACTGTCTGAGGCATTTTTGGGCTTCTCCAGCTTTTTTGCTGATGGCTCAAAGTCTGGTCCTCTCCCCACATATGAACTTCTGTGGAGCTTCTCCCAAGGATCCCTGGGGGCCCTGCAACACTCACAGTCCCAAAGAGCCTCTTTCTATTTCAATTTTCTCCTTTTCCCACATCTGATCTCACTTGGAATAATTGTGTGGAATGGGCATGGTATGCTTAAAATCTTTTGGAAGTTTTTGTTTTCAGTTTTTTGTTTGTTTGTTTTTAATATGACTATCATGGAGTCATAGTCCCAGTTAAATGTCTCCCTGGCTATGATGGTTACTCAAAGTTTGACATGTCCTGGCTGGTTCCTTTAATCTCACCTTCCATCTGTCTCCATCTGCCTCTCCAGTCCTCTACAAGGACTAGGAGTTCGTGGGAGCAGAAGGTGCCTCTTTGTTCTGTGTTCATGCTGTGCCTGTATAGGGGGGTCCTTGTGCATGACCAGGGTTCAAAATAATGTGCAAAATAATGAATCATCAGTTAAATAATGCTGAGCCAACTTCATAACAGTGAGACAAAACATCTTCAGTGACAAGTGTCTCCCTCTGGAGTAGTTTCATCAGACTCAGTTATGTGCTGAAGAGTAATATTCAAAGTAATATTCATATTTCATGATGGCTTGATCCTACAATGTATTTCATCATAGTTTTATGCAAGAATAGAAAAGTTGGTTCTTGCTACAACAGAAAGAGATTTTGATTATTTTTTTCCCTAACAAAACTTCAGAATGACAGGTAGAGTTTTTCCAACTTTTTTTCTCCTATAATCTGCCTCTTGAAGATCAAAAATTTGCTTCTGACTTTCAGGAAAAAAACTTAAAAGACAATTCTGAAAGGAATTCCCAACAGACCAACCAGCTCAATATTTCCTTAATGTTAACCATTAGGAAAAAGTTTCCTTTGGAAATTGAAGGGACTAAATTGTAGTAGAAAATATTTCAGAGCCTCATTCAACAGTTTGCAGATGCACGAATAAGAAATATAAAGAAAAACAAAGAATTGAAATGGATATTGACTTCAGACAAAGGTGGGGCAGTTCTGGAGGCATTTTGTGCAATCCAGTGCACAGTGGAGACCTTGGTATGAACCTCAGGTGCCTCCTGAGTACTTCGAGATGTTGGCAAAGATGCTGGCTCATGTGAAGAAAGAGCGACGAGCTGCAAGTGATGGGAGAGATGTCCAGCCCATCCAAGGTGGTCTTTCCATGTCTCTCCAAGGTATATGACTGGTGTCAGAGCCTGGCAGCTTCAGCAATGTGAATCTTGTGTTGAGTGTGGGCAGTAACATACAAATGTGTTATTACTTCATTGCCACTCCTGTGGAGGTAGAGCCCCAAGAAGCAGATGAGGTGTTTGTAACCATAGTTTGGTTGGTTTTGTCCTGGGAACCAAATTCTTGGCTTGTATGAAATGCAATTGCTTTTTTCTGTGTGCACATACAAAATTGGTATCTTCTGGGTAGAAAAGCCTCATATTTAACCTTCATCTCTGCCTAATGTGTGTTGCAAGTACATAATGGTCAACTGTCCTCAAACCACTTTGGAAATATCCGAGCTAAGCTGTGACCTGTGACCAGTTCTGCTGTTCCTCACATTTCATTGAGCCACCACAAAACAGAGAAGGAAGACAGGGTGAGAAAGGGAGGGACACAGGCAGCTTACAAGTAAAATATGGATGTCTTTCCTTAATATTACTATTAATAGTCTAAACTGCTTATATTTGACCAGAGTGTTTGAATCAGTGAGCCAGCTCAGAAAATACAACAGATCTGCTAGCATATGTTGGTACTGGCTGATCCTCTCCAGTTTGCTTTTTGGAGGTGATTACCAGAGTGTGGCACAAATAATTAATGTTTTGTGGCATTTCTCTATCATTCTGCTGAGTTGTGTTGGCATTTTGAGGATAGAGCAAGACTCCACAGAGCTAACTTCAGAGCTGAATGAGCTGAAAAGAGGTTTTAGAGCAGACATGGTAGGTCTGCAAGTCTGCACATAAAAATACTTCTCACTTGAAAGTGCCTGATTTCCTTGTTCTCTTCCATTTGTGTTTGCTGGTGCTGTGCCCACTGTCACTGTAAGGGCTTGGGGTGGCTTGTCTTCTCCTGTGCACTCTGTGAGATGTCCCCAGCTGAGACTTCTCCCTGACAGGAGTCTCTCTGGAGATTCATCAGTGTGTAGCCTTTCCTTCCCATCCCAACAAGCTGGTCCCTTTGTTGTTCGAGTTCATTAGCAACTTTCAGACCATAATTTCGGTAAAGGCTTTGAAATATCTACATTCAGATCTCAGTGGTTAACGTGATTTTGCTTTTAAATTTCTCTCTAAAAAAACAGAAGTATCATCAATTTTCTTATATCTTCCTTCGTTTCTGAGGTAGTGAAAAGTAACAGGAGCATCTGAATCCATTCCAGGAGTCCTTTCTTTTCCAGCTCTGGGTAATAAGGAATTAGTGACATGAAGTAAAGATTTGGAAACCCTCCCTGGGGACTGCATCCTTCAGATCTGTGTTTGCTGTTTCTCTGCAGGGATCCACTGGCTGATCTGAGATGTTCTTCAGTGCAGTGTGAATACTTTTGTGCTATGAACTCAGCGTGGGTCTGACAAGTGCTGTAGCCAAAACCAGCTAATCAAAGGAGTACCAATAGAACCAATTACTGCTCAGGCTGCACTTTCAGCCACTCATGCATGTGCCAAAGTCATTCATTCACTTCCTCCTCTTAGATACTCTTGTAGACTTTGTGACAGGCTCATGGTTTTCCCAGGCAGGAGCTCTTCCTTTTACGCCACACATCTTTACAGATATTTAAACCAAAGGTTTCTCCCTCCGGGCTATGTCATTTTCTTTGCTGTTTCTGTGGCAATGCAGGTGATTTAAGCCTTTTAATAAAACATAGCTCTGCTCTGTCTCTCTCTTTGCCTTTAAAGTATTGACAGAGTTGAGTGTTCGGCCAGGTATCAAACAGGAGAGCACTGTGCTCGAAGTCTGGCTGCCTTTCTGATGGGTGTAGGTGATCTGAAACCTCAGTCCAGCTGTCTTTTATTTATATATCCGCAGTGATTCCTTTGTAGTCCAGGGTACAAAATATCAAACCCAGATTTCTTTCCCCCTGCCCATCCCTGTTTAAACTGGGTGACCTACAAAGATGAATATTTGGCTGTGTCGGTGTCCCCACAGGAAGAGATATTTTTGTTAGCTTCTCCTATCTATGCTTCTCTAATTTGAGTCATTCCTCTCATAGTTTGACATGTCATCCATCATATTTAACTATTTTTGTGCCAATGACTGAGTTGGGTAATTCCTATTTTTTTAAAAAAATCACATTCTCTTGCTCCGGTTTTTTGTGTTTTTTCTTTTGAAGAGTAAAGAAACAGGATCTGTCTTTGGGGATCAGCTTGGGATACACTACTGTCTCAGAGTTTGGAAATATTTACTTTATGTATAGCAGTAAAAAGACTTTTTATAATATCAATTAGAATTTGAATGGAAAAGTGAGCACAAGGATCAAAGAGTTGGTGTAGGTGGAGAACTTTGCCTACACCTTCCTTCTATCTTTGTGTTCTTTCTTGCCCCTTATAGCTTTTATTGTTTACCCTGTCCATTTGCATAGAATCATAGAATTAGAATGGTTTGGGTTGGAAGGGGACCTTAAAGATCATCTGGTTCCAATCCCTTCCTGGGCAGGGGCACTTTCCACTGGACCAGGGTGCTCAAAGCCCCATCCAGTCTGACCCTGAGCACTTCCAGGAAAGGGGCAGCTACAGCTTCTCTGGGCAACCTGTGCCAGTGCCTCATCACCCTCACAGTAAAGAATTTCTTCCTAACATCTAATCTAATCCTACTCTCTTTCAGTTTGAATCAAATACCCTTTCTCCATCCTCATCACTGTGGCCACAGGGTCCTGTTCTCCTTCCCCTCTGCCCTGATCTCTGACAACTTTCACCACTTCAAATGCAGTTTCCTTTGTATCTGGTCTTCCATCCTGTTAGCTGTGGCTCCTACAGAAACTCCTATCACAGCCTGGCTCCTTGACTGGGGACATCTGACCCATCATGGTTGAAGGTGAACTGTTTTTTTTCATTTCAAGTGACCTTTTATCCCTTTTGTAATCACTGACACTATCACCTCACTTGGACTTACCACCTGGATGTCATCCTAACCTTGGACTTTCATCTTTGTTCTCAAGGTTGTGTAGATACTTTCTCTGTAGCTTCTCCCAGACATGCCTTTCCTACCTTTCACAGAGGAAAGATGCTCTTTCCTCTCATGCCTTGAGTCCTGCAGCATCTTTTCCTGGGCCCACCACTGCCTACCCAGCTTGTTGCTGCATCCACTGCTTTTCCAGCTCATCGTGACTGAACATGTTTACCATCCATTTTCCCTGGACTCCCTAGGCTACCCAAATCCACCCCTTGCTTCGTGCCAGGCTCTCACTGACGAGCTCTGAGTCAAGGACCTCCTCAGCTCTGCATTTCTGCAGCATCTGGTTTGTGAGCCATGGCTGCAGGTCCAAGAATAAGAATAGCAACAATGAGCAAGCTGATTCCAGCCCAAGTCAGCAGAGGCCAGAAGTTGCTGCGCTCATAAGTCTGTTCATAAATCAAAGTGAAATGTGCTGTCTGAGCGCAGCTCCCAGTAGACATGCATCTGCATAACACATACCACCGACACAACTGACGATGGGAAAAATATCTAAAGAGATCATTCCCACAGCTGTGGAGAAATGAATAAAGATGTCTTAATTCCCTTGTCCTTGGGGTGAACTCTGGTTCAGGTAAATTCACTTCTTAAACATTAGAGGTTTTAAAGGCAGAGGGGCTGTTAGGAAAGTCTAATCTGACCATGCTGGCTAAATGATGTCACCCAGGGACTCCTGCATCATGATCATAACTGAACTTAGAACAAGAGAGTGGAAGAAAGACACACAACTCTCACTTTAAAATCTTAGGTGGTGGAGAAGATAACTCATCCCTCAGTCAGTTGTTTCAATACTAAAATCTTATGCTTTTTCCCCTTTTGGATATGCCTGGCTTCAGCTTCCAGCCATGGGTTCCTTTTGTGCTTTCCAGCCATGAGTTCATTTTGTGCTGTTGTCTGCTATGTGGAAAAAGAACTCTCTTATTAGAAATTCTCACCTAGTTTTGGCACTTATGATCCAATAATCAGATATCCCCTTGAATAAGCTGAATACAGTTTCGTTCAGTTTGTGGCAGGATGACCAGACTATCAGTCATTACTGTAGCATGATTGTCCCAGATTTTCAACATCCTTTTTTGCTGCAGACACCAGAGATGAGCTCAGGATCATAGTGCCTGGTCTCCAAACAGCCAGGGAGAGGGCAGCACCACCACTTCTGTTTGATTTTCTGCTTCTTTTCCCAAGAACCACATTTATTCTGCTGGCCAGGCTTACAGAAGTATAGAGCAATTTTCATTGGTCACTCCTAAAGAAAAATTGTATTGACAAAGTACAATTTGCACTTCAATCCTAGCTCCATCAAGTGAAGGCAATTCTGGCCTGATTTTGGGCCAGAGCAACAATCCCTCCAGAACCCAGTTACTCACACTGGTCTCTTGAGCTGCAGGATCACAGGGGAGTGATGGAGAAAGTGATGCCACATAGTTAAGTCCTTATGCAACAGTGATATTGTAGGGCTTTGGCTTCTTGTCTGAATAAAAGTTGGAGATGTGAAATGTTTTGGGTTTGCTTTAATAGCTCAAGTTTTCTGAATTTATATCCTGTCTTCCTACGTTTTCAAAGAGTTGAATTTGCTTTAATTTGAGTCACAGCTGGAGGTAAGGTGTTTGACATGGTCTTCTTCTAAAGTGAATTTAGTGCTGCTAAATGCAACAGATTGCTGAGGCTGCCTTCCTTCTGTGCCCCCAGAAGAGAAGTAGGGTAACCCTGAGCTTTGGAAGGGGTTGCCTTTCAGAAGGGCCAAGATGCTCTCAAACAAAGCCCACTCTGTCTTTACTGATGCAGGGATTTGCAAGTAGATCTAGCAGAGGCAGTTCATCAGAGACAACACACGTCCCTGTGCAGCCTTTCAGTCCACAGGGACTGCCTTACCTTTCCTTCATCACTCAGAAACCAGCGCCTGACCTCAGAAGATCTTGTGTGGATTCTACACAGTAATTAGAGTCATGACTCTTAAGCTGTTACTGACTCTACAGCAATAGGCATGTGTGTTCAGGAGGCTGCTCAGCCCTAACTTGGGATGATCCTATGCAGACCAACTTATCTTCTTGCAGTTTGCCTGGATAAAACAAAAAGGGGAAAAGGGCATCTTATAATGAGAGACCTTGGCACCATGTATAGTTAATGCAATTGAACTCACACTCTGCTTGGTTTTCACAACTGAGTTCTTACTCTGATCATTTAATTCCCTTTGACATCCCTTCTGTCCCTCCCCTGCTTTCACTGAGACTAAAATAACCCAACTGTCCATCTTGCTTATGGAATTACTGAACTTTTAAGAGAACACAAAGTGCTCTCACACAAGGATTTGGGATTAAACCTCTCTTGTTTATGTTAAACATAACATCTTAATTCTTCCACTGCTGGAGGGCAAATGAGTCTTCACAGCCCCAAAGAAACCTGCTTTCAAGCCCTATAGCAAAGGTCAGTGTGATTTGTTTCTCATTACAGAGGTTTTCCCAGTAAAGTTGTCTCATGGTATATGACAGTTCTCTTAAAAAACACCTTAATGTAATTTAAAGCATTTGTACTTAAAATATTTTCCACTATAAACCAAGAGATGCTTAATTTTCAGCACAGTTCTCTTCTCTCAAGCTGCACTAATCAATGGAGGACCTGATTACTTTTTTTTTTTTTCCCAGGGATGTGGTAAGGAAAACAACTGTGTGCCATCCATGTCTCATCCAACACCCAAGGAGCTCTGGATTTGGAGGGGGGAATCCCACTGAAGCTGGGATTTCCTTGAGCTGGGTTTGACTTCAGCCTTCTAGCTCTGGGGGTATGTGTGCCTTGTGTACAGAAGTGCATGCACATCTGGAGTGGGAGACTTGTGGGAAAGAGGGGCAAGGCAGCCCTGAGTGGTAGATTACTGTAGACCCCTACCAGGGTTAGAAATGCCCCTGCACCCCATCAAGTCCCATAGATAAAGGGACAGGATATAACGAGGAATGAGGTAGAAACAGAGATGCAGAGCCCAAGAGAAAGAAACTGTGAAAAAGGCAGAGGAAGTGGGAGGAAGAGACTCAAGGGGAAGGAAAGGGTAATGAGGGAAGCAGCTTTTCAAGGAAAATTTTATGCAAAGAAGGAATTAACTAACTGAACAATACATTGCTCCTGACCTTCCTGCAGCCACAAAGCTGCTCTGCCTGCCCCACCATGGCCCTGCCACAACCCCCTCCACCTTTCATCTCATGAGCATCCCCACACCTTCTTCAATTTCTGGACCATTTTAAATGAAGAACCAAGAAAAGGAGAGAGGTGTATTTTCTTGTCTGGGGTGGCCTTATAAACTGTGTCACTGATAGTGCAGGGTCATACCCTTCCCACCAATATCCAGCAACACTCAGATGAGATGTGCCCACTCTCCACAAACAACCTATTCCCCAATCACCAGGCAGCAAGATTCTCTCTTTAACTGCTACTGAGAGGGCATCAAACCATCTAGACTAACCTCACAAAATGGGTCAAGGCCCTGCTCCATTAGCATATGGGCTCCGTATTTTTCTGCATTAAGTAGGTCTTCTTCTTCTCTGGTATGCTTTAGAATAGAGTTTTCCAGGTCTTTGACACAGTCACTGTATTCACAGAGCAGCTGACCTAAAAGCACATCCCCCCTGCCATTGTGCAGGAAGTTTTATTTTAGAAATTGCCCTTAGCAAAGGATTAAAAAATTACTCTTAACCCAGTGAATTAACCCAAGCATGCGGCCAAGGCAGTGAAATGGGTGCTGATCCAGCTCCTTCACTGGAGGTTGCTCCTTCTTCTCATCCAGGAATGGTCTCTTCACCAAGGGAGTCTAAAGAGATGTCTTTTTTTTCTCTTGTGTTGAATACTGTTCCTATCAGTAGAGGCAAGACTTTCATATTAGGCTGAAAATGGGGACAGAGATGGAGATTGACTGGAAGGGTAAGATTTGGGGACAAATAATACTGACTTGCTTGTGTCACTCAGATAAGATGGAGACAAGCATCACAGGAAAGCCCATACAGGTGTTAATAGTTCCATCTCTCAAGTTTTGCCTTTCAAATCCCTACAGATTCAAGGACAGTGGATTTCAGGACATTTGCACACTAAGCAGTGAAGATAAAATAACTTTTCTCTAGGAGGGCACATTCCAAACTCTGCTCATGGTTCACTGCCCTGAAGGAAGGCTTAGGAGACAGCAGGCATTCTCCTGCTACTGAAGATTTACCATTGCTCATTTGTATCCATGTGCTTGTAGCACTGAGACAGTGGGAAATATCTTCTCTGCTCATCCCATCTCCAATGCAATAGTTACAGAAGAGCTGCTTTCTGCAGATACTCTGTTAAAAGCCCTGCTGTGCAGAGGCTTGCTGGAGCTGGGCAAGGGCATAACCTGAGGTTCTGAAACACTTAGGAGTGGCATTCACAGTGTAGACTGCCCAAAGAAGTTGTCCACATTTCTTGGAGTGTCGATCCATTGCAGGTGTTTATGTAAGAGCACAAAGTGACTTGCTCGTAGCCTTCCCATGGCAGCCCTCCATCCTCTCACCACAAGTTCACGGCTGAGGTTCATCACCCAGCCTCATCTGCTGTGCAGGTGATAACCACAGGGGGAAGGGAAATATCTATTTCACAGAGGTGCATGTTAATCTCTAGTTCAGATTAAATATATCCCGGCTGCTAGAAACAGCTGTGAAAGATTTTTTTTTCTTTGCCGTTTCCAAGTGTGATGCATTCCTCCTCTTCACCATCCCCTCATGAAAGGGGGAAGAAAAGCATTGGATAAAAGCCTTGCTCCAGGGCAAAAAAAAAATCCAAACTGCACCTTTGCATAAATCTGTCACTTTGATTCCCCTGAGAACAATTGCAAACGTGAAAAATGGCATAGCAAAGCAAGGACAGGTGTTAACTCCTCTTTTTTTAACTGGAGGGGCAGGAGGGGAAGGGAGAAAAAGTTGTTGCAAACAGCCCCCAAAACATGATTCCTTTCACTCAGTTTAAGCTTCATTAGCTCCTCCAGGACTATCTCTGTGTCCATGAAGTCTTATTTCTAAGCCAGAAAGGAAATGGGGAAAATGTTCTTTGTTGGTATCTGCTGCAAAATCCCCATTGATTGCCCTTTGCTGTTTTACTCTCTTTCTAGAACAATTTATGAGGAGGTTTTTTCCCCTCTCTCACTTTTAAATGCTAATGCATCAAAGATTTGCTGGGTTGGGCTAAGGCGTGGGAGGGCAGCCTCTGAGGACGCTCAGTGATGCTTTTCACCCCAAGGTCAGCTTTGTATCCTGCATTAAATTTTGCTCTTATACTTGAAACAAAGAAACACTGTTGTTACTAACACTATTTATCTTCTCAGTCTGGGCACTTTCATCCCCCAACGCTTCGGCGACAACTGGCCAGATTTTGCTCAGGCCAGTGGAGACACCGGTGGGCACCAAGTTCATCTCTGCTGGCGATGCCCGGGTTGCCCCCAAGAGGTCTGACAGAACCGAGGAATCCTGGAGGCAGGGGCTGCCCCAAGGTGGCATCTGTGTTTGGGGCATGTGGCAGGGGTCCCCAGAGCAGGAGGGATGGCACAAGCACCTCTTGCCTTGCCTGGGGCTCCTCTCGCCCCCAGCTACCCCGCCTGGCTGAAGCCCATCTCCACACCCCTACCTTTGTTGCTTAATCTCTCGTGCTCTCAATTAAGCAGGAGGGGCTTTCCTTAAGGCTCCATTGTGCAGAAGGAAATTGCTTTTGCCACTGCAGTCCCAAGGGCTGTACATTTCTCAGGCAATTAGACCTTTATCAGGCCCTAAGCTGAAGAGATAAGGATTGCTGAATATATGTTGGTTGACACAGACATATAGCTTAATTAATGCACGTTAAATGCTTTGAAGTCCTTTCTATTCTTTTGGGGCTGATTTTTTTTTATTTGTTTGTTTAAAGTCGTTGTCCAGTTAATTGGTAAAATTATATTTGGTGTAAATTAAGTGAAATTTTTCAAGACAGTGTTAGGTACCACTACTCACCATGTCTAAGCCTGGCAAGCTGCTCTCTCCAGGTGTGATGGACTTGGTGGCCACTTCTCTCCTGCGAGAGTCTTGGGAACATAACCTCATAGGACTGGAGACCGCACCAGATTGCTCACCACTTTCTCACACTGAGCCACCCCACGACTCACCATGGTGAGCCAGGAGACCCAGCTCTTGCTGTGACATTGGAGAAAGCTGCCCACACCAGGACATCTCTAATCCGACTCAGCTATAATCCGAGTGTACATGAAAAATGGTTTACCCACCAAGGGAGTTTTGTATTACAGTGCTGCACTGCTTGTGTTGGAAGCCAAATTAATAGTAAGGCTTGGCCAAGTTCTGCATAGGTTGAAACCTGACTTTTGGCTCAGTTTCAGTCTGCCAAAGAGCAGCGTCTCCATCAGCAGCTTTGCTTTTGGGGCTATTCCTCTCATTCCAGCAAACGAGACGGGGTGGCTTGCATTCAGACTGAAGATACCTGTGGGTCTTCTGAGTTATGTTGAGAGGATGACATAGGGTGGGGTTTCCATAGAGGAAAAGTGAGAATTTGTGAGATTTTGGCAGCCTATGCAATGAATTTGTAATGACAGATGTAGGATGAATTCCACCACTGCAGTACAGCTCTGTACTGCTGTGTGATGACCAGCAGATCACAATTAATGCGTCTGAATCATTCCAGAGTTGTGCTTGGAGTTTCTCATTTCAATAATCTACCAGCTCTCACTGAAATCAATGGGAGGCTGAAACTAATGTTTTTAATTTGAGTTGGGTTGGTTGTTAAAACTCAACATTATTTGAGATCATCTCTCTTACATCCCTCAGATCAAAGAAACTTGCTATGGACCAGTGCATTCATACATAGATATGATGCATATATGATACAATTAATACTCCATGGTTCAGATCAGAGTTCAGATCTCCCTTAAGCAAAAGATCTTTTTCTATCCAATATCCAGCAGTGGTAGAAGATAATTACCCAAGAGGAATCCTTGGTTCTTAAAATCCCTTCACACTTGGTTCATCTTTTCTTAAAGACGTCTTAAAGTCTGAGAAAGTGATGGGTCCCGCACAGACTGGAAATTGCTGAAGTTTTTCTGAAAGGAAATAGAAATGCACTGAAAGACAGTAATACCAAGCTGGCCCAGCAGGTAGGGACTTGGAGTTGGAACACCAGAGTGTCATTCCCTTTCTTGCCACTGTGATACTTTGGGCAAGTCACCAAATAAATACTTTAAAATATGAGTTTTAGTCCCACTGTACCCCAGATTCCCATTTGTAACTAGGGAAAACACCATTTTCTTTTATTACAGTGGTGTGGTGAAGCAGAGATTCTGGAGTATCATGATCCTACAGTAATGGGGACTACCACCAATAGAGCTCATGTTATAGGAAAAACTGTTAGCAAAGAATTTATAACTAGTAAATTGAGGAAAAGAAATACAGCACTGAAATGTTCAGAACTGCTAACTGTGTGTTTAAAGGTTTGGGAAAATGCCTGGAGCTGTAAGTAGATGCCAAAGAAATTAATTATGATAATAAAACTTCTGGGAAGAGGTGGAAATGCTGTAATGATCAAATCATGTGTAATTATGAAGAATATTTTCTGCCTTCTTGGTAACACAGAGCTGCAAGGAATGTGTGTGTTGCCTCCAGAAATGTGAGGGGCCAGGATGTCATTCTTCCAGAAACAAAACAGACAAGAACTGAAAGGGAAAAAAAAAAAAAAAAAGGAAAAGAAAAAAAAAGGAAGAAAAAGAAAATAAAAGCCAAACCAAACAAATGCCTCACAGGTCACGATGCAGCAGCCAGAACTTTGAAAGGCAGCCAGGGGAAATTCCCTGAGAAGATTCCCTCTGCTCACGTAGGAATTCCTCACCCCTAACCTTTGTTTGGGATCAGCTGAATCATGTTATATGGTCTTATTTTTCATTCCAGCTCTACACCTCCAGGCTGCACACATCCAGGTGGATTATCAGGGACCAACAAGCCTCTAATCTTCCTTTCTTTCCTCTGGCCCTTGTGTTCATGGTTGGAGCTTTTCATCCAACCTAATGGCCAGAGTCACATTGGTCTCAAAGGGTGAGGGACAGCACCTCCAAGACCAGAAGTGCTTGCTGCAGCTGAGAGCCATGCAATTGCTCCTTCACTGACATATTCAAAGACAATATTTGCTGCTCACTGCAAAAATTTATTCATAAAAACCCAGTCCTGATGGCAAGTTGGCAGCACAATTACCTAAACTCTCTCTATAGACACTGCAGGTCACTGGTGACTGTTTAGGCTGGGCTTTTTCAAGATGAATTAATTGCCTCCTCGGTTTTCTCTGGCTCTGCAAGGCTTTTCTGGATTCACACATGCTGCCAACTGCTGTGCAGAAAGGGGAAAGATAGAGCTGTGAGGGAAGATATGGATGGACCCTGTATAGCAAAGCTTTGGTTTCATTTGCTTCTGAATATCATGACCTCTGTGCTGCAACTCTTGTTGTGTTGCAGCCCATTGAAAAGCACATTGCAAGTCATGAAAATTAAAGGCTTTGGTCTTGTTCTGCTGTTCAGGAGAAAGGCTGCAAACCCCATACTGATGAAATGCAGCACTAGCTTTTAGGAAAACTCATTCTTATAGGCTTCAAACCCAAACTACAAACTGGATCCACAACTGGAGCATGTGTTTTCCCTTTCAAGGAAGCTTTGATACATAGTAGTGGGATTTCCCCCCACACATTACGTTTTCTTGATTCTTGTTCCTTACAGAAATGGCACACAATTCTTACTCCTTATAGAAAGGGCATCCAATTCTCTATGGGATAACTTCTTCGGTCACATGGCTTGCCCTTAACACAGCACCTAAAAATTCTGAATCGGTGAGTATTCAGCATCATCCCAGATTGTTGTCCTTGGGGATGCTCCCAGCCCTCAGCAATGTTTAAAAACCTTTAAATCAGGCTGTCTGCCTCTTCACACTGCTTAGGATTCAGAGCACTTCTCCTGGACACATTGCAGAAGGAACCTTGGAGATCCCATGACAGGAAGGAAAACTTCACAAGGTATTTTGTCTGTTGGCTCCACAGTGATGCTATTATCTATCTCCTGGATTGCTGACATCTTGGCATTAATCCTCATTGGATTTCTTTGTCAGCCAAATCTTGATGTCTCAGATATGATTTATGCCTTTACTGGCAAGTCCATCAATAGACAGTTTGCCCCACTAAAACAAGACTACCCCTCTGAGAAGCCCCCTGTTCTGAATATTTATGAGCAGGTTTGATCTAGACATTTCCAAACCCAGTACTTTCAAAGAAGGTGACTTAGGGGCAACTTTCATCATAAACTGCAGAAGCCACCAGGGTAGTGTGACAATCTGATGTGCCATCCTACTGCTTGATGGTTTACTGGGACTAGGAGACCCTGTCCCTTAAGCACTGTGTGATTTCTCCAGGGGTGTTAGAGGTTTATTGCAGTCTTTTCCAGAGAGGACAGCATTTCAGCAAAGGGATGCTGTGGAGCATCACATTCTAGTGAGATTTTCACCCTGCATTGCAAGAGTATCCAAATGTCCTTCAGAAATACTTCCAGCAGAATGTTTACTCCCCCTCCACCTTTATCTTTTTTCACTCCCTAAGTTAAAAGCTATTTGTCTGGCTCTGTTCTTCTTCATGTACTTTATATGATCAGCTCTCAATAAGTGCATCATTTAAGCCTTAGGATGAAACCTGGAAATAGCACTCAGACCCCTGGAGAGTTCATTCCTACAAACTAAAGATGCTTTCAAACCATTCTGCCTGATTGCATCCCAATACAGAATGATTCAGGAGAGCAATCCTTTTTCACTTCTGCCTCTCCTTTGGTGAGAATCATGACAGCACAGCACAGGGGGGAGCTGGCTGTTTGCGTTTCTTATTCTGTTTTGGTGTTTTTATCGCGTTTTCCACCTCAGTCTGCACCTAATAGGTCAAAATGAAAGTAACTGCTCTGATTTCAAGTGAGATGGGGTTTACTCAGCTGGCTGCCTGCTTTGCTCAGTTATTAATGTTGGAGCACTATTGATTTTGCCTCTCAGTGGTGAAAAAGTGCTGAAAAATGGAAGTGGCAAGCACAGAAACAAGGAGAAAACAGCATCTGCTTCCAACACATGGTTCAGTCACCTGAAATCCAAGTGGCCCATGAAATATGTTAACCTGTAAAAAGTCATTCCCACAGAAGTTACTTTTTCTCTCTCAGATTCCTCTAGTTACTTACACTCAACATTATTCTTCATTTCCCAGGTTTAAGGATGAGCTGTTTTCGGGTAATGTCTTTGGGCAAGCAGTACATTTACAGGAGCTGGCTGCAATCTAAGAAGTTCTTTGAGATTTGGTATGTAGATGTCACACTGAAGTGCTTACAGGTAAAACAAGGGACAAAACCAAAGTAGTAAATGAGCCCAACTCTCACTCTCCAACACAATCTTCCCCCACTCCATCCCAAAATGTACTTTACTGGCTACAGTCTCGGACAGTCTGAAATCTTAGGTGACCCTTTGCTTTCAAAGAATAAAGAAGAGAAAATGGCCCTTAAAAAGTTTACCTTCATGAGCCCTCCACCCCAGCCCTAATCTTCTCCCTAGCTCACACACCCTACACAAAAATCCTTCAGGACCCTAAAGCACCCTCCCACATGGTCTCTTTTCTCTGGAACACACTACTGCTGCCAAAATCCACCATGTCCAGCTGGGAGTCCAGCAGCAGCTGTGTTACAGCCCACATTTGGCCTCGAGGAAGAACTACTGGAGCTTTTAAAGAGATTTGTACTAAATCCCTACACCCACAGCACAGCCTATAAACAGAGAGAATGGTTTCAGAAGAAAAGTTACCAGGCCAAGGAAAAATCTTTACAGAAGTTACAACTGTCTGTGTATAGATCTATTGGGTTTTGCCATGGTGTCAGGGGAGCCCAGATCCTATAGTGATGTACTGTAGAAAAAACTGCAAGTAGAAACAATCTCTTAAATAGAAACCCCATTGGGAATGGTGCCAGCCCTTAGTGATATTTGACACTGGGCTTGATTCAGATTTTGTTCCTTTCCTGGGGAAGAACAGACTAAACCAAATCAAGGAGAAAAACTTTGTGTTTTGAGCCCTACTCCGACACTACAATGCTAAAAAATCTATAAGGTAAAAATAGTATGTCAAGTAATATCTTAGTTGAATATCCAAACCCTTCAGAAAGAGCAAGTCCCTAAAAATTTTTACATTTCCTTCCCCTTTCATTGTCTCTTGCATAAATTATGAGACAGAAGCTATGATGTAATGCAATCAAGCACAAGACTGACTTTTCTTTCTCTTCAGAAGCCAAGTATCCCTTCTCCTTTGTGCCCTCTAAATCAATAGCCAGTCAGAAAAGTCAGGCAGACAGGGAAAAAAAGAAAGAGATTAAAAAAGATGACTGCAAGTGAAAGAGTGGGCACCATACTGAGGGGGTGGTTGGGCACTGGAACAGGCTCCCCAGGGAAATGGTCAGAGCACCAAGCCTGACAGGGTTCAAGAAGTACTTGGACAAGGCTCTCAAGCACATGGTGTGATTCTTGGGGTTGTCCTGTGCAGGGTCAGGAGCTGGACTTGATGATCCTTGTGGTTCCCTTCCTACTCAGGATATTCTATGATTCTATTATGGGAATTACTGCAAAGAAACTGCTTGGGTTCCCATTTGGGTCTTCATCATGCCCTGTGCAGCTCTATTCACCTTGAGGGACATGAGAAAACAGAAGCGACTGCAAGTGTTTAACCTGTACACAATGTTCTTCAATAATCTACCCAAAGAAAACAATATTCCTTTAGACAAGAAAGCAAGGAAAGAAATAAAACATATATAAGGCAAGCAACAGCTTTGAGGCTACAACCTATGTGTTAACAAGATCTCTTAATAGGTTGTCTCTCTGTCCTCACAGAACTCAGCATGTCTAAAAACACATTTTTTGTAGTTGGCTTTCTATAACACCAGCTTGATGTTATCTCTGTGACTAGCTTATTGCAGCTATGATAATAACTGATCAAACTGTAAACCTACCTGATTATAAGGTCTGCTCCCTCATCTGCGTGGCTGCCTGTCACTTTTGAAGGATTCAGACTGGTGGCTGTTTGTGGCATCCATTCCCTCCCTAACTTGCCATTAACTTGCCTGATTCGGGAAGCGCAGTCTGGCTCCAGCAAAGTGGCTGACGATGTCTGGTTACAGAGCCTCCAGCCATCAACCCCACCTGGATCTGGTCCTGGCTGAAAAGAGAACATCAGAGTTGTGGAGGGAGTCAGAAAGGCTGGCAGGAGGGATGAAATGCCTCTGTCTTGTGTTCTTGCATCCCATGGTCCTCATGGGTCACACTTACGAGATACTGACCTGCCCAGAAGTGCATGCCCTTCAAAGAGCCCTCTGGGTATGATAGTTATGATGCTGCCTGGGGCACCTGAAGGCCAAAGATAGGCAATACACTAAGTAGGAGATGCCTTAGAGGGATCACTTGCTACTGAGGATATCCATAGGCTACCCCTTGAGAAATCCAGTTTGAATAACCCTCTAGCAGAGCTAACAGGCAGAAACATTGATCCAACAATTTGACACCTGGGCATCAATCTGCACCTCATCAGGAAGCTGGACTTGATTTCCACATGCACCAGTGTCTCTCCCTTTAATACCCAGGTCCTTCCTTGTGTGGAGAAAACAGATGGCTCCTGTGCTGCCTGGCTGCGCCATGAAGAATGTATGTGTTACCAAAGCCATTTTTTATCTCATTGGAAATGCTGAAATGGGTTGGGAATTCTAAGACTATGCAGAGAAATCATGTTTTCTCAGCCAAGACAGCTCTGCAGCACTGAGCTTCAGTCTTCAGCAAGGAAACCAAGGAGCTCAGGGGTAAAAGGGAAATCCAACCTGGAGGGCCCATGCCAGCTGCAGCCTGGCTGCATGGTCCTGGAAGACAAATGAAGACATTTATTCCATGACACAATGTAATCTTAAGTGCCAAGATACCTGAACAAGGCAAATGAGCCAGCCCATGCCCATGATATGAGGCTCTGCACAGTTCGAGTTAGAAGCCACTGTTTCAGCTATGTTGTCGTACATGAATGCTGAATTAAGACAATTTCTTTCTGCAGGGGCAGAGGGGAGAATTCACCATGCACACATGTACCTGAGAGAGATGAGCTAAATGCCCAATGTCACAGGTGCTTTAATTTAATTACCAGTGCTTGAAAATGCAAATCAAAGTTTCTGCAGATGAAAAACATGGCAACTGACTCACATGAAAATCCTCAACTTGCTAAGCCAAGATGTCCCTTTAGAGAAGAAACAATTACAGAAATCATTGCCACAATAACTAGATTAATCCTTCTTCTCAAAAAGATGAGGCATCTAACTAAGCAAGACTTTAGTAGCAGTAATGACTTGACTTTAGTAAGTGTATGTATTAAGTGTATTCCAGCAAAATACACTAATTTTTATTCAAACCACTAGTGATAATAAAACCAGTTAACAAATGCTTAAACAGAAGCATTATTTCATGTCCTAAGGAGCTTTAGAAGCACTAAAGAATGCAGGATTTTCTAATAAAAAGTGGTGAATAAACAAAAATCACAGAAGGATTTTAAGAAGTTTTAATAAGCTACAGACATCAATGGAAGGTAAATGAGGAACCAGAGAAATCCGATTTATATTAAAAATCCCTAAAAACAATCATGCCTCGTGGTCTGGGTGAAATTAAGTCAGTGTGTCTTTTTTCCAGAACTGAACAGATGTGCCCACAATGCAGATCCCACCACAGCAGAGGTCATTTCTTGGGAAATTCAGCACAGATATAGGTAGTGATTCTGGCAAAGGTGTGTCATGCCAAGAAGCAGATCCCAAAGAAAAGGATAAAATGAGAGAAAACTGCAAGATGATCAGAATATAAATATCCATGTATATTAGCCTGACATCTTTCTCCAGTTCTACTTTTATGGAGATACTTGAAATTGTAATAAATAAGTAAAACCCTGCTGCTGCAGAAGGGGAAATCTGTGATCAAAGAGTTCTTTCAAGGTGCCATTAAAATTAAGGCATTAAATTTATGCTTGTACTGAAGCACATAAGCAGCTCTCTAACCAGCTCTGGGTCTTTTATTTTTCAGCTGCTGGCAATGTTGGAGCCTGAGTCCCTGCCCAAGTTTTGCTCACCAGCAGCACTATCTTTGATTTGAGCATCAGGGCATTTTAGTGCTGTATCTTAAGGCCCAAACCTGCGAAACACCAACCTCACTTAAGAAGTGCTGAGCGCCCTCAGCTGTCTGAAAAGCAGTTTGATTTCTGCCAGAATTTCAAGTCTGTGTTTACTGCCTTGAACAGCCTCAGAAAAAATTTTCCGTCTCTACTTTTTCTTGCAAACCAAATTCTACCCAGTACTGACCACTCTCCCAGTGCCATGGGCAGGGGCACCTTCCACTAGGTCAGGCTTGTCAAAGCCTCACTCAACCTGGCCTTGAACACTTTCAGGAGTGGGCCATCCATAGCTTTTCTCATCAACCTGTCCCAGTGTTTCACCACCCTCCTTGCAAAAACAATTACTCTTATAAACAACCTAAACCTACCTCTTTCAGTTTAAAACTGTTGCCCTTTATCCTGTCACTACAGATACTGGTAAAAAGTCTTTTTTTGTCTTTCTTACAAGCCCCTTTTAAGTACACAATAAGGTCTCCCTAGAGTCTTCTCTTCTCCAGGCTGAGCAACCCCAACTCTTCCAGTCTGTCTTCACAGGAGAGGCACTCCAGCCCTCTGATAATTTTCAGTCTTCCTCTGAACCTGTTCCAACAGGTCCAAAGGCTACTTCTCCATACACTTCTACCAAAGTTGTGTGAACAGGTGATAAGTTGGCACAGGGGAAACTGTTTTAGATAAAAACTGATCCGGGTTAAAAGTCTCTGGTCTGGTTCACTCTGACCTGGATGTCTGTATGTCTCCACTTGCGCTTCTTTCAACTTCTTATGCAGGCTTTAACACTATACAAACTGCACTCTAAGCCTCCTTGCAGGAGGCACATTCCCAGATACACTGGGGTATTCCTACAGAGATAAGCCAAGGCTGCAACATGAGAACATCCCATCAGTGATCAGAAAAATATTGCAATTTGTGAGATGTGCTTGCAAGTTTCATTTCCACCCCACAGCAGCCACAACACCTCAGGAGTAAGATGAGGGTATTGGTCCCATGTCCTCTGGAGTACTGTTGAGAGTTCATGGTTTGTAAAGCCAGCAGATGTTCCAGAAAAAAACTCAGCTAGCTCCTACCAGGAGTGCGATATGGGGTCTCTTACTGGGAAATACTGTCAAAACCTCCAAAATGTTCTGGAATTGTGCTCTTAGTGGTCCCATCACAAATTCCAGTGCAGCCCAGTTCACTAGGATACCAGTATTTCCCTCCTCCAGACTGTGTAAAAAGGGAAATAGTGATGACTGTACTTATACAACCCACCAGAGTGATATTTCTCACACTTGGTAGGAAAGAAGCCTGTGGAGTCAAAGAGCCCTTCAACTAAAAATCATTCCAAGACATTTGAGGTAAAATCAAAATAAGGGCTGTGTATGACTGAAAGTACTAGAAAGGGATTTAAAAATGGGATTTAAGTGGTAAAACTAATGAAGAACCCATTTGCCTGCAGGTTTTAGTTTAGAGTTATACTTTTTAAAATAATGTTATGTTTTCACCCAAATATTTTTTTCTTGGACCACCGCTTTGCAGCAGGAAGCAATGTTTCTTTTATGTTACACTGCATGATGGGAGCGTGGCTCATCTCTCCCCATGGCCCATATGGTGGTACAGAGCTGCAGACTGTTCTCTTTTAATGATGAACACGGCTGTGTTTCAGGATAAAGAGAAGTCTTATCTGTGAGAGATTCTTGTCACTGTAATTTCAGAATAGAGGCTTCTTCAGCTCCATTCTGGTTTAATTTCCCCTTGCAGATTTATACAAAAATTAAGAAGTCACTTCTTCCAAGGGGAGCATTCTGTGCTAGACAGACCACTGCTCTCCCTTTACAAGGTGCATTGTCATTGCTCCTTGGCTGTCCAAGACTTCTCCATCTGACCTGGAATTCTCACGTTCCATTATCCTCTCTCCATGGCTTTCCACTTCCTTCTCAATAATCTCCTAAAATAGTCCCACTTTAACTTTTTACCACCCTTAGGCAAAAGTAAACTTCCTCCCTGCCCCATCTCTGATCCTGAGTCACGTTTGCTTGTTGATCTGCCTGTTTTCCTGGCACGGCTGTACTTGGGAGCAGTGCCACATTCCAAGGGCTTCAGACATTTTCTCAGTCTGCTGCCTTCTTTGTGCAAATTTCACACTCAGAAAGAGCAAAAGAAAAGGGCAAGGATGTGTTTTTAAACTCTTGTGATATTCTGGAGCTCCCGACCTGTTCAGCCGACAATGATCTGGGAAGGGAATTGGTGCCATCTATTGGAAAGATAAAACAAGGACTGTCGTCAGTTTGGCTTTTAGCTTTTCTGCACATTTATCCATCTTATTTTTGGCATGGCAGCTGTTGAGTGAAATGTACTGCATCCTGAGTCAACACCAGTATCTGCTGAGTGGTCACAGAGGGAGAAGACAGCCCAAACAAGGATCCTATAGTGCCACGAGTGGCACTTATTCGGCAGTCATGAGTCAGATCATCTCCTATGCACTGACAGAGGCAGAATCACAAAACCACCAGGCTTGTGGTGAACATTTTGCTCTTATTCTCTGCAAAAACTCTAAAGCACCTTACTGACAGGCAAAAAATTACTTTGTCATCAGAGCTCCTAATGCCAGACCATGTTCCTAGAGGAAACAGTGTGAAGTACTTCTAATGGCTCTTTTCTTCTCTTGCTAGATGCATGACAAGTGGGGATCTTTTTGACAGTTTGACTAAAATCACTAAATTTATTAGAAAAAAAAATTACCAATAATATTTTTGGTGACAGAATGTGTTTGTTTCAAGAAAGAAATTGGAGCTGCTCGTGAGGAACTCCAGCAACTTGGCACAGTCAAACTGCAACTCACGTGAGGAAGAAAAAACCTGAAAAATAAAACCGTGACATTACAATTTCTCTACCTACCAGCAGGTTCTGATTTACAACATCTAAAACCTGTGCTAGAGCTTCTTTACTCTTCTGTGTCATTGCACAGGGGTGTTATATAATTGCAGTTGTAAAAGGAGATACCCATTTGGCTGTATGTGGGAGGGAAAGTGGTACACAACACACTAGATTCAACCACACAGAATGGGACAAAAGCAGTTATTTAGACACTTTCTTTGGCACTGCCTTTGCTTCACATGTCCTGCCCACAGCAGGGTTATCACACTGAAAACAGGACCTTGGGGCACTTTTTTTTCTACTGTTTTATTTCTGTCATCCCTTGACTTTCTGGACTTCAGATTTTATTTTTCCTTTGAAGGTAACAACAGTATCAATAGCAAGAGGTTCAATACTGGACTGATAATCAAAAATCCATGATGATTGCTGATTCAGCATATCATATCATCTGTCAATGGCAGATAAACATTCAGATCACACATCTGACTTTCATGCTCTTTGTAGCTGTTTTACTGTAAATGATAATCTAAGGCCTGACACTGCTTAATGTAAATTTTACCAGCTGGCTCTGAGCCCTCTCCAGGACATGGTAGCATTTAATTGTTGGAAGAAATGAATGCATTTCATTATCTTACTTTTCTCTAGGTTATGGTGACATTCATTGCACAGTACTGCTGACTGCAGAAGTTGGATGTGCTTCATAACACCCCCTTCTCCCCCACTTAATCTGCTCAAAGCCTGCAAAGAACATATCTTTATGGTGTTTTCAAATTACCTGTCAATTGGAAATTAAGCTTAATCAGCAAATCTGAAGTCACAGCAAACACTGCACTGCTGGCAAGAGGCCCAGGTATTAATCAAGGTTAGTAGTTCTTCCACAGACTTGCAGATACCTCTGTGGCAGAGTAAAGCTCTTTAGGCACTTGAGCTGTTCAGAGGAAGTGATCCAGACTGGTACAGTGTATATTCCAAGTGTCCTGAGAGACAAGTCAGTCTTTGGGCTGTACATTATCTATGTGTTATAATGTCTGTACATTATCTATGGGATCCTGGCCAAAACTGGGAGTGTCCTGCAGCTACCACAGCAACAGTCAGGAGCAAGAGGACAATGGTGAGACTGGAAAGACAGGAAGAGTAAAGCCAACCTAAGAGAGTGAGAGGCAGCATGAGTTCCACATATGCATGAGAGCTAGAGAGATGGATAAAACATAAGCCCTGTGTGTATACAAGCAGAGATATTCATAGAGAGATGTTCTTTGTACCAAAGCTTTCTCAAGGTCAAGCCTTTGCCCCAGCTTTGGCTGATTCTCAGCATTCAGCTCCCGGACAATTGCAAAAACAGTATCCAAGCTGTTGGCCCAGGACCATGTGAAGATAACTCAGCACAGTCCTCCATCATTTCAGACTGAGCTAAACTGAATTATCCCGCATTTTCTAGGGAGTAAGGGTGTACACAAAGACTGTTTCCATGGCTCAGTTGCCACATGGGAATTTCTTCAGTAACTTGATTGAATCTGAGCCCTCAGACCCAGAGCTGATCAATGTCTATTTTCACAACCAAATGTTATGGAGTGGTCTGGGAAAAGCTGGACACTTCTATACCTCTTACCTCCAAATATTTCCTATCTGTTCAGTACAGCAAAGATAGATGAGCTACTGCTATCTCAGCCCAGCAGTTCAAACCACTCATCAGGAGAGTCAGAACAGACGTCCTTCCTTCACAGAGCCCACACACTCTGCTTCTGTGTGTCACCTATAACCTGCAGAATGGGCAAGAAAGATTCATCACATGAGAAACTGTGATGGAAAAAGTATCTGAATAAAATAGGTGGGCCCAAATAATTATCTATTGTATTCCCACAATGCTGATGTGCAAGTTTTGTGCAAACACTTTAATCTTCCTTAGATAGAAGCAATTTTCCCTTTTTTGCAAATAAATGGAACTGTCTCTTTTAGTTATTATTATTATTTTTCACAAGGCCTCTTTGGTTATTTCTCTCTTTCACATATCTACAAGGACTCTAATTTTTCTTTGGTTTTTAAAAAGCAGAGTGTTTCATTCCAATTAGAATCAGATACCTCACTTGTGACTCCAGGCAACCCGCCCCCATTTTACAACTGCAAGCAAGGACTGTTCTCGCATTTGGATCTCTTTAAAGAACTGTAAGATACATAGATCTTAGATCTTACTAGCAGTGAGAAATTGAAATTCACACATTGAAATGCTAAACTGCTCCCCCAAAACTTGGGTATTTGCTTTTTAAATAAAGATCTGTTCCCAAAAATTAACTCTGAGTATCAAAACCAGATGTGGGATTACTGTGGGAACAGTTATCAAAAGTGTAATAAAATAGCAAATGTTTCTGTAAACTCTTTTGACAAGTAAAACTGTTTTCTTTGCTGCACATAAAGTCCTGCTGTTTGCAAGAATTTAGCTCAGAGCTCAAATAAAAAGTCATGATAAGCTACTAATAATTCTATTTCTCATTCTCACAGAAGATACCTTTATAGGCCCTCTAACTCTCATATACTCCTGTCTAACATCCAGCCACAGATACAGTGATGGGAGATGACAGTAACTCCAAGATCACACTCCCTCAAGCAGAGAAGATCCCAGTGGACCTAAAAGGACACAGATTCTGTTCATTAGCAGTGTAAGCAGAAAGCACATGGATTATGGGCTCAGCATGCATAAATCTGCTATCAGACCTGTTCTTTACCATGTAGGTGGTCCCAAAGGTTGGCTGGTTTTATTTCTAGGGAGATTTATAAGCTGTACCCTTCTTGAAGTTTGAATGTTGAAGTTCCTCAGCTGTAAAAAGGCTGCTCCCTGCAAGCATCCACCATCCAGTGTGCATTTCTCTTCCTCGTGCTGGGATGTCCCTGGATGTGGTGCTTGGAGGGCACCTGAGAAAACCACACATGGAAAGGCACAGTTTCATTAAATAGCACAGCTTCTAGGAGATAGCAAACCAGCATTTTCAGATCAAAAGAGTTTATTTTCAAGTCATGGGGTTATTTAATGAAAGATTGGTATTTTTTCCCAATGAAAAACTGCCATTTTAGCTGCAATGGCGTTTTTCCCATTGTAAACGAAGGAACCAAGACATCATATTACTTGAGAACAGGCAGTGTGAGGTACTCCCTGCCCTGCATCCTGATAAGGTCAGTCCTAAAGCACTGGGACTGTGCAGGATGAACTGGAATCTGGCATTTCAGGGCTTCCAGGGCCAGGTACCACATCCAACCATGTGGTAGGACTGGCATTAATGGGCTACATTCCCCAGCCTGGCACACCCCATCCTAACTGATTGGATCCTGTGGCAATAATCACTCAGATGCCCTGGGCAATAACCTTCCCTTTCATTTGCCTCACACCTGCCTCCTGATCCTGTCTTTTAGGCTTCCTCCCTGTGTACTGATGAGGGCTCCAGGGCTGTGTCCAGTGTTGGGCCCCTCCATTCAGGGAGGGCACTGAGGAGCTGGAACGTGTCCCGGGAATGGCAGTGGAGCTGGGGAAGGGTCTGTAGCCCCCTGAGGAGCGGCTGAGGGAGCTGGGGGTGTTTAGCCTGCAGAAAGGGAGGCTCAGGAGGGCCTTACCCATCCCCACAGCTCCCTGGAGGGAGGCGTAGCCAAGTGGAGTCGGGTCTCCTCTCCAGGGAACCAGCCACAGGATGAGGGAAAACGGCCTTTAGGTGGCACCAGGGGAGGTTTAGCTTAGATATCCGGAGGAATTCCTTCACGGAAAGGGTGATCAGACAGTGGAAAGGGCTGCCCAGGAGGATGGTGGGGTCCCATCCCTGGGGGTGTTCAAGGACAGGCTGGGTGTGGCACTGAGTGCCCTGGTCTGGGTGACACGGTGGTGTTCAGTCACAGGCTGGACTCGATGATCTCAGACGCCTTTTCCAACCTCTGTGATCCCGCGGTTTTGTGATCCACCACCCCTGATGCTGCCTGCTCCACCACGCACCCCTCCAGCCCTCCTCCCGCGGGGTTTTACCCGCTGAGGGGCAGCGAGGCCGTGTGGGGAGCGCGGCCCCACCGCCCGCTCCCGGCCGCTCACGGGGAACGGGGTGTGGCGGAAGGGCAGAGAAGGCAGGCGAGGGCTGGGAATTCCCCGAAGAGGAGGAGGCGGAGGAGGAGGCAGAGGCGGAGCAGTCAGTCAGTCCGTCCGTCAGCTGGGCCGGGCCGGGCCCGCCGCCGCCATGGGCCCGCCGTGAGGGGTGAGCGCACCGTGAGGGATCCCGAGGCCAGCCCGGTGACTCGGCGGGTCGGGGGTGGGCCTGTGGGAAGGGAAGGGAGGCAGGGACGGAGGAAGAAAGAAAGGAAAGGCGAGCGGGGAAACACCGGCTTGCGGCGCCCGGAGGCCGGAGCGCTCCCGGGGCAGGAGCGAGTGTGGGCGCCGCAGCCTCCCGGGAACCCCCTGGGGTTCCCTTCTCCCTTCCTGGAGAGAGGGAAAAGGGGGCAGCTGGAAGCGAAAATGAAAGTTAAAAAGCAGCGGAAGTGGGATGTCGGAGGGAAGGGCAGCGCAGGGGCCCGAGTGCTGCCGGGGCTGGGGAGGGGGAGGCAGGAAGGAGGTCTCCTGTCATCCCCAGGGGAATGGGCTCCTGAGGAAGGATTGGTTATCCCGAGGGAGGGCGTGGGGATCGTATGTTTCAGCCCAGTGAGGGATTAATGGTTTATGGAGGCTCAGGGATACCCTGGTGCCCGGGGTCAGAGAGGTTGAAGGTGCCTGCGTGCTGTGACAAGACACGAGGCCTGCTTGTCGTGCCAAAATGAATGTATGGTTATGTGTTCTGTATAACTGGGCAAGAAGATGAGGGTTTTCTCTCTGCAATCCTCGTAGTGCCTGCTTCAGAGATGTCCAGCAAGTTGAAGGGCCGTCCTGCTGAAAATGGAGAGCATCCCAAGAGTAAAATGGAAAACGGAGTAGACAGTGGGGCTGCCCCTGCCCTAAGTACCTACACTCCCGAAGAGATGGTGCAGCAGATGAAAGAGCTCATCACCGAGAACAATGAGTTAAAAGGTGAATGCACAGGGGAGCTGGTCTTGAAATGCAAAAGCCATAAGTCTCTTCTGAAGGGTTTTTCGGAGTTTTTTGTCCTGACTATAAATTCTGTGCTCATTTGCCCTTGCTGGGTGACATTTTATACCTGGGTAGTATTCACTGTGTAAAGGACTCTGCAAGTGGCAGGGCCAGTTTGATAGGACACGTCAAATTGAATTGGTATGGAAGACTAGGGGGAGAACAGCCCAGTGTAAGCCTGACTTACTTGCCTTAGAATTTTACATATAAGCAGTATAGTGCTGTGTACTTTAGGAGCTGAGTTGAAAAATCTCATTCTACGATATGCTTTTTGCTCATCAACCTCTAAAAGCTTTTTTGGTTTGTATTGTAGGACTGTTGCCTCCATCACAGCAACATTTTGCCATAGCTGCATCAGGAGGTGTGGGTACTGCACCTTCTGTACTTGAAAAGGCAGTGGTGGCTATGGCAGGGTCTGTCTGGGAGAAACTAATAGCTTTCCTGGAAAATTCCTAAAAATTTAAGTCTTTCAGGTGAGATAGATTTGTTTCTGGATTCCAGAAATTTAGGTGTTAGATATTTTTTTGCTTTAAATGGTTAGAACAAAACCCAAGCAATCTGGGAGTTTTCTGTGTAAAAGACAGAGGTATCTCACTGTTTATATAACAACAGAGCATGAAGTCACATATCTCCTGTGTTCGTGATTTTACACTAGTGTTTAAATTCCACATGAATTGTTTTCAGACCTGGTCCAAGTTCTCTGTCTCATGGGTATCTAGTAGGAAAGTTGTTTCTAGAAGTACCTCTGGTATTTTGCTAAGAGGTCCTATATCATATAAGATAATGTTCTGGGACATATTTACAGGTGCTGTAATTCATAACTTGCAGAATCAATTTCCAAACTGCATTTGTTTACATAACGTGAAGGATTTATGGGCAGTTTATAATATGACATCATAATGGAAGTTACTGGAAAATATAAAAGATTTTTAAGCAAATGGCTTAGGGTTGTTTGCTTTAAAAAAAATATAGCAAGTCTGAAATAATTCCACTGACTTTGACTAAAAATCTTGTAAGCATTTTGCAGTAGTAAGACTGATGTTACACAGTGACTTTGTTACATATGAGGAATTTACTTGGCTCTAAGTTGTTTGATATATTTTTTCAATGCTTGCAATCAAATCTTAACCAAATGTTTGAGTAGAGCGTTGTTGGGCATATTTGAGACGTTTGATTTGATAGCATCTGTTTCCATGCAGTAATTTACCAGTCTAGGATGCCTGTTTTCCCTGCCAAGTCTCAGTAGTTTCAGAAGCTCAGTTCAGCAGCTTCATTTGGGTTGATCATGTAAATAACACATGCAGCAAGGTACTAAGTACCTCTTGTGAACAATGCTTCTGGCTTGTACTTGGTTTAGGAAAAAGTCAAGAAGTCAGAGAGTGTGGACATGTGATTTCAGCAGAGGATTTAATGCTATTTATTGTAGTGCTAACAGACTATGGGACATTTAGTTTTGGTTTGGTATTCAAGGTACATGAGGAGGCTCACATTTCATACCCAGTTATTGCCAACCCATTTGATACTGAAGAATGCTGAGCTCAGTGTAGTGGAAATCTGCTGTTTCATGGGCAGAGTATTAATGTGAATCAATGCCTTATCTCTGGCTGCCATTTAGAAGCCATGAAGTTGCATAACCAAGCTATGAAGGACCGATACGAGGAACTTTCCATCTGGAGAGAGAAGCAGAAAGAAGAACGAGAATTTTATGAGCTAAAGTTTAAGGAGGCGAAGCAGTGCTTGCAGGCCAAGTGCATTGAAAATGAACAGCTACAGCAACAACTTCAGAGCTTAAAGGAAAAAGAAGGAGGAGCTGAAATGGTAAATAAGGAATTGGTTGGGTTGACATGCTTTTGAATTGAAAATCTGGAGCATTTGCTCCCTTCTATGATTCAGACACTGTGAGGTTTGGAGATTTATTAACATCTTCATTTTTATCCTTAGCAATAACTTGTCTTGTAAACTGAAGCCTCTCAGAGGGTAGTAACAGCAGGTTATGAGATTATTTACATTTTCATTAGCATTTAATAAGCAATAATAATCAACATTCTTGATATAAGAAATAAGCATTTCTTGCTAATTTTTAGTTCTTTATTTTATTTACTCATGAATATCTCTTGACTTTATCCCTCCCTTTGCTTCTTAGATTATCTATCTCATGATCATTTAATTGCTTTTTGTATCTGTGTTTCCAGGGACAAGTTGACAAGTAAACAAAAAAATTATATGCCATCTATTTTTACTATATCAGTCTTTTATGAAAGCTCTTTTACTGAGGTCAGATCAGATCTGTGCTTCTGCTGCCCCATTAGAGTCTGACTGAGCTTCCTCCCTCCGTCCTGACTTTGGCCCTGTAACACATCCTTTCTAATGTTGCAGGTGGTTGTGTTGTAGCCAGGCAATTTTTTGCAGGTGGTGCTGAAGGCGTCTGTGGGCAAAGCCTATTTCAACAAAATCTGCTTTGTGTCCCACGTGGTCATGTGAAAAGTTATTTAACAAGAAGTTCCATGCAGAGACAAACTGATGCATTCTGGTATGTGGTACTTCCAGGAGCCATGTGGATTCTCTGTTGCCTGATGAAGGATGAGTGTATTACTTTTTCTCAACAGAGTCACTAGTAGACTCTTTTCCTCTCCTCACTATTTTATAGAGCTCTGTAAGGAATGTGTCAGCATGTAAATCAAAATTGGCCAATAAGCTCAGAAGTTACAAAGGGGAAGAAAGTCATGTTTAAATAGTGATTGTGTATTACTTGCATGACCTTTACAGGCTGAAATCCTGTTTCAGGATTGTCGGGTAAATTCAGGATTTCATAAATACGGAATATTTTTTAATGGGAAGTAGGGGCTTTATTCTCCTTTTACCTGTTGTAGAACTTCTTTGAATGCTAAAAGTATGTTATTGCTAGAGTTTTCCAACCTTCTTGAATAATCTGAGATCTCATTCACTGGGGCTCACTCTTAATTGAATCCTCTCACAGCACAAGCACAAAATCAGAGACAGCAGCAAGTCAGGCGTAAGGTGAGAGACACTGTCAGCATGAAGGGTTTAGAGATTTGGCATAATCATAGATGAAAATGTAATTCAAACTCCAGGAACTGTCCAGAATTTACACTGATGGTATGTGGGGTAATTCAGGCATTATCAGGAGATGGAAGGCTCAGATTACAAAATCAGGAAGAAAAAAAAACTCACAGGGAAAGTTTCATAATGGGGAGAGACATTTAAAAGAAAGAAAAAAAATGAGACTTGCTGGTTATATAGAGGCTTAAGAGAGAGTTTTGAGGATCTTGAGGAAGGTGAAGAAGACAGTCATGACTGGAAAGAGAAATTGAGGTAAGGGAGAATCTCTGAGGAGCAGAGACTTTGTGGAGTGGATATAGAACTTTGGGTGAAGGTCAGAGAATCAGGGAGAGATGGGGTACAGAGAAGGTGTATGGGCGGGAAAGGGTGAAAAGCGGGTGTGTGGGAAAAGCTCCTTGCCCACTGGTCTTTTCTCCCTAGAATCTTGGTTAGATTTGGGAAAAGAGTAATAAAGATATGGATGAAAAAATACAACAATTCTGGACAGTAATTCTGTATGTTGGCTGATGCTCTGTATGCTAGCGAGAGGCATAGATTCAAGGAAGAATTTACTTCCTAATTTTGCATTTGGAGGACCAGTCCCATGTTTTCCAGAATAATGATGCCCAGTGTTGGATTAACTTGGTTTCACCGTTTAGACTTCTTGCTGTTTGGAGAACTAAAACATGTGTAACAGCAGGTTTTTTCAGGCAAGCCTCAACAGAGAGGAAGGGATGCAAGACACTGTTTTGTTCAGACTCTGTGCTGCTTGGCTGGTGTTCCCATTTGGTTGGCTGATGCAGGGTTGGTTTATCCCAGGAGGGCTGCATGGCTCCTGAGAAGGAAGTGAGGCACCTTAAATGCCAAGTGCAGCGGCTCCAGGCTGAGAAGGCAGATCTGCTCGCCATCATTTCAGAGCTGCAGGTCAAGCTGAACATCTCAGCAGAGGATTCCTTTGTGGAGATTGGCATGCATGTAAGTAAAGGGAACAAAAAGAACACAGTAACCTGCAGCCAGGTACCAAACTAAACGATTCCATGATTCTTTGGTTTCTTAGATTACCTGCTGTAGAGCAGTTGTGTGTTACAAGATGTAGTGCTGAAGGACATGGAATTTATTTTTGTCCTTCTACTTTAATGCTCAGAGTAAATTAATTTCATAGGTAGCCTCTATTGCACTGAAAATATTCTCTGGAAAAAACTACATGGTCCATCAGGTGACTTCAGACTAGTTAAAAATGATAAAGTCTTGTCTTAGCAGGAATTTCTGGGAACATCAGTGCTACGTTTTGTTAAGGGGCAACACCTGTGCATAGACAGAAGGGGCATTTTCTTTTGAGAATGGGGCTCACTTTCTGCTGACAGATACATAGAGATGCAGGCAAACAAAACCAAGTGCAAAACTCTGGAGTATTCCCTAGAGGCACAAAAATATACTTTTTCTACTATTCTTGTATCTGAAAAATCTGCACAGGCAAACTGTGAAATGTGAAAATGCAAGCCTCTGCTATTCCTATATCCCCCACATCCCCTTTCTGGAAAGTAGATATGCAACAAGAAATTAAGATAATTTAATTAAAATTTGTTTGGAGTTGTCAGAGAAAACTTCAGGAAACCTTCAGGGATGCACTTTCCTTAACTTTATTTTTCTAGAAAGATTCTTCTTTGGGCTACAAAGATCAAGTAGTGAGGTTTGTAGTGGGAAAGAAGAGTGTTTCTTTCAGGAGGCAGGAGAGTGGTGTTTAGGTTTAGGTTTAAATCACCTGCAGTGATGCTGGCTGTGTGGTGACCAGTCATCTTTATAAAGGAGAGTAGCCATAGAAGTTGCTGATGAAAGGAGGACAAACCTCGTTGTTACTCTTCTCTCATCAATCCTGAAGAGATAAAGGGAAAGGCATGTGAAGTATTTTAAGTTAAGAATTTCCAAACATGAGGATGATCTGTAGGAGTTTTGTTTTTTATTTATCTATATTGCTATGATAGTAGTTTTCCCTGGTTTTCTTCCTTCCTTCCTTAACTGAAGCAAATAAAACTCTGTCCTGCTTAGTCCAAATACCAAGCTAATAGTGTTTTTTCTTTCTTAGGAAGGAGAAGTAAACAGAACTGCAAAGGAGCATCAAGAGAAGAGTGGTGAAATGGCCAGTAATGCTGCTGTCTACATGTATGTAGGTTCTTGTGTGATGTGTGTGATTCAGACTTCTTTGATGTGTTTTGTTGTCAGTGTGAGGGAACTTCTTTCTGTGAGGAATGCACTAAAATATCCGGTTGCTCCATGGCTTTGCATCCCTCCATTGCAGTTGCTCTATCTTCCTACCATGTTGGAATGACCCTTAACTCTGACCTTTTTCCTTCCAGTGTTCACTAGCTGACCAAAGGGAGTGCATGTTCTGGCCAGTTGGCCAGACATTTATGAACATGCTGACTTCCCAACTCTTCAAGCTTTTTAGGGAGGCCAAACAGAAAAGATAAAGATAGAGGCTTCAGGGGCTCACTCCCTCTTAGCCTTTGGAGACCATCTAATAAGAGTTATCTGTTCTCTACCCAATGATACTGATGTTGGGAAGACTCAGAGGTCTTGTAGTCTTTCAGATCTGACACTGTCTGTCCTGTTTGTGTGTGGTTGGTATGAAGTGTATCACGGGGGGCAGACAGGGCAATAGCATAGTCCTTGCTTTTCAAATTACTGGGCTTAGGATACCAGCATTCTGTTTAGGTTACTTCTCAAAATTTGATCTTTATATAAGCTCCAGGAAACAAGGGACTTTCTTGCCCCTGGCTGAACCTTTACTCCTTGTGGACATAGACATCTGATACTGTTAAACTTTCCATTTTGGATACTGCCCAGTTTGGCAGCTAGATGGTTTTGGCTGAACTCACTTTGTGCCTTTGCTTTTAAAAGGGAAGGATATGGGAAAATGCTAAGGACAGAGCAGGCCAGAAAGCTGTGCTCCATGTACGAGTTGTCACTCCCTACATCACTTCAAGGGAGAACAGTTTTAATGCAATGACATAGAAATTCGGCCCTCAGCATGCAGTTAAGGAATTGAGGGGGGAGATAAAAACCAAGCGTTAGAGTTGTGGATGAAACAGAGAGTTGCTGACCACAGACCAGGCTGCAAGTATTAAGCTTGTTGGTGGCTTGTGAGAACTCTTATTATGAGAAGACGTTCCTTGTGGGACTTGCTTACCTTTGGATAAGTATCTGGCCCATATCTACAATAGGGGGTGTACGTACCTCTTAAAATATTTCCAGTGTCACCACGTGTCTTTGTCCAGCACTGAAACCTTAGACTGGTGCTGTTAACACCTTCAAAGAAATGTGATCCCTCAGGATGGGTTTATTTCTGTAAGAGTAGAACTGCTCTAAAAATCCCCTGATAAAAGTTATTTACTTAAAATATCCTGGCTAAACACTGTCTTTGGGGTATTGAATTTTGCTCACCAAAGATTTCCAGCTCTCGGGAGCACACAGAAGACATTGCTTTGCTTTCTGTTGTGAACTACAAAAGCAAGTGTTAAAACAACTGCTGTTTTACAGCTGAGCTTCTGAAATGTACAGAGTGTATATCCTGCCTATCTTACTATATAATTGGGGGATTTTGAGTTTTTGTCTAGACAGACATAAAAATGGAGGTAATAGTGTTTAATAACTTAGGCTATTTTTCAGAGTTTTATGTTTTGGTTCACTTTACAGTAGCATAATTGAAAAGCATTTTGAAAAGAGCTGTAGGATGTTAGGGAGGTGAAACATTAGAGATATTTTTTTTCTGAGAAAGAAAGTGATTTCTGATGACCATTTTCAGTGGAAGATGTTTTCTTTTCCTGAAAAGGAGCGAAACAGAGATAAGAAGTGTTCCATGTTTTATTGGGAAAAAATGTTATTTCAAGAAACAGACAGCAGCATTTTGCAGAAAGGGCTGCAAAATAGATTAGAAGAAGTGCATTGGGGTCTGTGTTGTCATGACTGCTTTTGCTTTCCATGCTTAAGTACTAAATTGTTCCCTCAGCTGTAAGGGGGCTGTCTGAGTCCTTTATTTGCCCACACGGGCTTTGTCTAGTGGTCTTGGTTCTTGGGAACTGGGAATGAGCCCTTTGCTCAGAGTGCTGGTTTTTATCACTCTGTGAAATGGTGGCATCTCAGACTGGATCCCAGGGATAAGGGAATGCTCTGGCAAAGTTGGCTGTTGTTATTTACATCTGGTTTGGTTTGAAGCAGGAGCAAATCTGCAGATGAATCTAAGAATTTGGAGTCTGAGGAGTTAACTGTGAGCCAACTGCTGTGCTCCCTTAGAAATGAAACTCAGAAGAGGGAAAAACTTGAGAAGGAGCTGCAGGATCACAGAGAGAGGTATGAATTAGGGGCACTGTAACATTTGGAGCTGTTTTGTTTCAGGACTGCTGCAGTTACCAAGCCTTTGGCTGATCAGAGACAAGCGTAAATACCCGTGTAATTTGGATGGGGAGTTTCCTGAGCACTCAGTAGTAGCAACTTAATACTGTGGTAGTCCTTATAGGGATAAACTACAGGTTCTCTTCCAGGAGCAAAGGAATTTCCATGTTTTACTTTTATTTCCTATAGTGCCACAGATAAAGAAAAATTACCCATTTTCTCTTGTGTTTGAACTTTCCCCATATATCAGAATTATATCAGAATTATATGATGACTGGTTGAGAATGTTCTCTCCACTCACTTCTCTGTACTTATTTGGTTTTGGATGAATCATCTCTGTGGGGGGCCTTAAGCAAATCACTATGTCTAAAACACGGATCACAGTCCTCTTCGTGATACTGGCAGGCTACATTTAGCAGCGTGTGAACTTGCAAAAGCTCCTTAGAAATGTCTAAAACAAGTTTAATTGCAAACTTGTTAGAGTTTCCACAGTGAGATCTGTATGAGGGCCTGTCTCAGCTCAGTTATATCAGTATAAATAGGCACGACTGTTCAGGGGTGGCACGTTGCCCAAGCAGTAGCCGTTCCAGATCCCCACTTCACAGAGACAGAATAAGACTTCCTGGGCATTTATCTACGATGAAAGGTTGGTGTCACAGTAATTGTTTCTACATGGTCTTCCTGGAACAGGTAATGAGCCATAATCAAATGATTCTTAGAAACCTCAGCCTCTGAAAATATCACAGGAAAACAAAGCAGTATTAATCACTGGATTCAGCAAAAAGACTGACCCATTTCTGAAGGGTTGGCAGTTTAGGACTGTACCAGAGATCAATTCCTTCGGGCCAAATGTCAGTGTCCTTCACCACACCTGCAGACTTAAGCATCCATTTTATTTAACTGTACATGCTCAGTTCTATTTAACTGTCATGCTTCCTGTGTTCTCCAGGAACTTTCATGGTTGTGCAGGCTTTCCTGCATGTCTGTTCTTTCCATTCTGCCTCTCATCTCTGGCTCTGATGTTAGAAAGAGAGTACATCACTTGCCTGAAATCCTTGAATAGTCAGAATCTCACCTTATACATAGGCCAAATCCATCATTATTGATTGCTCCTGTTTTCCAGACTGTCAAAGCTGGAGAAGGAAACCAGCAACTGCCTGGAGAGTGGGACACAAACTGAACAGGAAGAAGAGAGTTCAGAGGCTGTAAGTATCTGTCCTTCTGAGCCAAGATTTAACAACATACAATTGGCTTGTTGAGGTCACCAACCTCAGGGCCTAGATTTTCACTTGCATTCAGGGAGCAAGGGGCAATTACCCTGCACAGGGAATGGAAGTGAACTTTGAACTCTCCAATACCTGCCTTAGAGGCGGTTCCAAATTATACCAGCCACCACAAAGGGGTGAGTTTGATGGCCAAGAATTAGGGAGGCATGGCATAACTGCAGGTATACCTAATTGATATGGCCATGCCCAGTAAACAGAGACAGAGATGCAGACAATTCTAACTCCAGAAATTATCTAACTGGATGAATTTCCTCACTGCTGCCTAGGTCAGCTTTTGGATCAGGACCCAATGACAGCATACTGCAAAACAAACTTTAAATGTGGAGCTCATACGGCACCTGGTTTAGTTTTTTTGTGGTTTTAGTGGGATGTATTACAATGGTGGGGCATAACTATCTTGGATTGAGACACGCTTTCAGGCAAAAACTCAGCCCTGGTATTTTAAATTAAGGGTTTGAAAGGATGTTGGGGTTGGAATTCAGCTCCAGAGTCAGACACCTAAATATATGTGCCTGCAGCTGTAACCTCTCTGTGTGATGTCAGCGTGCAGTGTCCCATAGTCATGGGGATTCATTCTGGTTCAGTGCAACTGCATAATACAGGCAACTAAGAGTGCTTGTATGTGAGGTAGTGTGGGTTATGTGAGGACTGGGAAATGTTCTGTGGGATCTACTGGAGACCTGTGCTCTTCTGAAGGCCAGGACAAGGATTTTAGGGCAGGGCTGGATTGGTTAAAAAAGACTAGTTTCCAGTCAGGCCAAGAGATGCCCTTTCTAGGGAAAGCTGATGATGTCTTGATTAATTCTTTCTAGTGTTCTTATCTCAGCTTTGCCTGAGTTACAGCCTGAGCCAGATGCTCCTCATGGAAGTGCTAATACTGAGGTCAGCAGTCATGTGCTTTTGATGACAGCTGATTCTGTGTACACTGCTGGGGTTCTGCAGAGGCTCTTGTTAGCACAGCTCCTGTTACCTGCGCCTGTTTTAAAATGAAGATCTTTAATGGAACTGTGGAGAGGGTGTGATACGGACTATTTGTGAGGGCTCTGCGTTGAAGACATCCTGGGAGAGAGGGAGGAGTTTTTCAAACCTGTTTTGTCTCTGTTTGGAGAATAAGGAGTGTCTGGGGGAGAAGAGGCTAAAGCTCATCCTCTGCCAACCAGGAGCCAGACACTAATCTCAGCCAGGTCTCCTGAGAGGAGTCATTTGAGAGCACCACTGCAGTTACCACTCTGCCCTCCCTGGGAGGCTGCTTGTTGTCTTTGAGTTACCTGGAATTTATGAAAGGGTTAATTCAAAATGGGGTTCTACTATATTTAGGAGTAATTGTGAAGCCTTGTACATGGGGCCTTATTACTGAATATAGAGTGTCATGGTGCAGACTATCTTAGGCTGTTTACTCTAAAGAAAGATTGATAACTCCCTGCTTAAATCTTTTAGCCTGCAACTTTGCTATCTTGAATTGTCCATATGAAATTTTCTTTATTTTTTCTCTCTGAAAGGTTGGCAGTGAAGTAGAAACCCTGAACTTGCAAGTCTGTGCTCTGTTTAAGGAGCTTCAGGAAGCCCATGAGAAGTTAAAGGAAGCAGAATTGATTCAGAAGAAGCTTCAAGAAAAGTAAGGCTCAGAAGAACAAAAGTTCTGTCGTGACACCCAGTACATATTTATAAGACAACGTCCACCTTGGGAAACTCACCAGCTCTACAAATATCAGCCTAAATGTGTTTCATAGAAATACTGTAAAAGATTGTTCCTTCTGTGTAAGTGAAGATGAAAGTACAGAAATACAGCAATTGTCAGGAAATCTGAGCTGCCAACCTAGTTCTACAAATAGAACCTCAGTGCCTTGAAATTTATGATTTGGGTTTTAACCTTTCATGATGTAAAGGCAAATCTTGTTTTCCGCTTCACCTAATCAATCCCTGTTCTAGCCTTAGGGGAAGAAGCCAAGGGACCTGGTTATGACCTTTTTCCATGAACTCTGGACTTTTGAAGACCAATTGTGTACATTATAAAAGTGGTCACAGTACCCTCACTTGTTTAGTTTTATGTCAAATTCCAGTTTTTTGAGATTCATAACAGTAAGAAAGTGTTGGTTTCAATAGCTTTGTTTTCTGCTGGTTGTGTACAGATTGATTTTTTTTTTGCCTTTCCATGTTCTTCATCAAAATAAGCCTTTAAAGTGGACCACTCAAGGGTTCTTTTTGCTATATGGCCACTGTGCCAAACACATCAGGAAAAAGTGAGCAGGAGAGATCAACCTTTTTTCCTTATTCTGTCAGGTGCCAAGTACTTGAAAGAAAAAGCTTGGCTGCTGCATCAGAACTGGAGGAGAAGCAGCAGTTAATATACACTGTCAAGAAGCTGGAACTTCAGGTGGAGAGCATGCAGGCAGAGGTCAAGCTGGAACAAGCCAAGACACATGAAGAAAAGTGAGTAGGTCTTGGTTTTGTATTCCAGGGAGGTATTGTCAGTGAGGAAGGGACTGGCCAAGGGGAATTGAATCTGAAATAGTACTGTTGTGTTCTGCAGCCTTTGAAACCGTGTTATGTTTGTAGCTGTGAATGAGAAGACTGTAGTCTTTCATCTACTGAACCCCTCTCTTAGGAATAATTGAGCTGTCAGCTCTGACTTGTATTTTCCTTTAATCATAAATCAAAGGTGGAATAGAGTGGAATATAACATAACAGTAGAGGTAGCAGAGGAGTGACAAAAGCTGTGCCACTCACTGGCATGGGTAAATGGGGACACATCTTGAAGGGCAAGGACAAGTCAGGTGGTGACAGTGCTGGGAAAGTGACATTAATGAAAAGGTCTGTGGTCCCTACGCTATGTTTGCACTAGAGAGGCAAGTGTGCAGTGAAGCTGAGTTAAAGAGACTCACTTTTTGCCTTGGCTCCCCACTCCCTTTCATGTGCAGTCCATGTAAGGGGTGTGACAGTGTCAGTCCAAGCTTTTCAGAGAGGCTGAACTTCCTGAAGGACATGTCTTCAGCCCCTGGAGAAGCTGCTCCATTACCTTTGGAGTCTGTGTCTGGTACTTTTCCTGATGACTTCTCATTCACTTAAGTCTCTGAGGCAAGACTTGGCTGTCTTCCCAAGAGAAGTGTTACATTTTGAACAGAATTTGTGAGCTTGATTTAAAAATACTGAGTGATGGATTCTTCAATATGGAATGCAGACGGATCAGTAAGGACATATGTTTGCACTCAATCCATGGATAGAGCAGCACACAACTCATTGGAGGAGAGATGTTGAGCATGATTTTTGTGTCATCAGAAGTGCAGATTGATTTGCAAGGAGCTGGCGTGGTTCTTTTCTAAGTTGTAATACTATTTACATTTCAGAGGATTAAGTGTTTCAAACTTTCACGTCTTTTCTTGTCATAAACAGGGCACGATACAATAGCCTGCAGGATTCATATAGCAAGCTCCTTCCTGAACTCACTGAGGCCCTGAAAAAAATTGATGAAATGAAACTCAGAGAGGTAAACTCATCACAAGAGGAAATTGTAGAGGGGAGCAGGAAGGATGGGAGGATCTATCTAGGATCAAATTTGGGCAGAAAACAATTGTCTTCTCTTCAACATAATAACATGGAGCATAGTAAAACTGCTCTGATAAACACAGATCCTGTGCTGTCAGTTACAGAAAACTTTATCCACACATGAGTACTTCCATGGTGTTTTCCAGGTGAGGTCTCATCTGCAGTAGAGTCCAGTCCTTAGAGAGCAGTGATAGACAAAGGCACATCAGTGTTCCTGCAGCATCATCTGTAAATGTAGGAAGGTAGATCTCTAAACATTTTTGTATTCTTAAATAGAATGCCTGCCACTGTGGGGTCTTGTTCATAACTGAAGCTCCATGGAAGCGCCAGATTCTTCTGTATAATTTTGGAAACTAGGAAAACATCCTTTGCAGTGTCCATTAGGGAGTTCTCTTTTAACTTGATGCAATGCAATTTGAAAGCTCATAACTAATCTTTATGATAAAGTATCAGTTATCACTGCTGTCTTAGTCCAAATTCCTTTGGTGACCAAAATTGGAAGTTTTTCAAGGGCAGGAGGATTAAGAAGCAAACTTTCACTTCAGGCAGGGTCATCTCATAATCACAGTTCTTCTTTGCAGTTGGACAGAGTGGATAAAGCTGTGGTGGAACAACTGAAAGCAAAGGTGGAGTTGGCAGAACAAGCCCTTGCTGCAAAGCAGCTCCAGATAGATGAAATGAAGCAGCTAATTGCTAAGCAAGAGGAGGACCTTGAAACTATGTCTGTGCTGCGTGCTCAGGTATCAGCTCTTCTTCAGAAACTGGCTACTTCCCTCACCCACTATTGAGAAAAAAAGAGGTATTTAATGGCTCACTCTGGAATACCGAATACATTAACTCCACAGCATAATTACCTTACTTGGCTTGCCTTGCAGATCCCTGCAGAGCCTTTACTGCCATATCCTAGGGCTCTGTAGGAGGAACTGTATGCTGGAGTCTGGCACAACAAACAGAATTTGGGAATAGATGTGTACTTAGAACCACTGGCTTAAGAATCACTGCATATGTTATAGGATGATTTTACTCAAACCAGCATGTATTAACACTGACTGACTAAAAGGGGGTTGCCTCACATTTAAGGCACAGAACTGGCATCTTGGCCTGGTTTCACTGTCTGTGCTACAGATTTGTCAGTGTATTGATCAAGTCACCTCCTCGCTGCTTTTCTGTGCCTCGTTTCTGCCTCTGTACAGCAGAGGTAATAGCAATGTCCCAGGTAAGACACCTGAAGTGTCTTGTACAGAATCCAGAAACCACTAAGTCTTCTTCACCTTGTGAGTAGTGCTGGTTTTGGCTTTGCAGTGTGTGGGTGCATTGAGTAGGTGCAGGCTGTGATACAGATTTGTCATTTTGACATAATATATGAATATGGTTCAGTCAAAGTTACAAATTCTCAGCATGATTTAATTTCTCTGATCAGATGGAGGTTTACTGTTCTGATTTCCATGCTGAGAGGGCAGCAAGGGAGAAGATCCATGAGGAGAAGGAGCAGTTGGCTGTCCAGCTGGCATACCTGCTAAAAGAGCAGCAAAACCTTGAAGATCTTGGCCGGTGAGAACAGACTTTTGCTCTGCTGCCTTTGGACTGTCCTGTTACTCTGTGTACTGGAGTTCACCAACATTGTCTTGATAGCATCTCAGTAGAAAGACAAATAACTTTGCAGACATTTCTTGCTTAATTTGAATTTTAAAAGAAGAAAAATGAATTGTCTGACTTTTAATTTTGTAGTAGAATCTCTGTAAGGTGTGTGTGTTGGGTGCCTTAACAAGTTTCACTTTGGATCATTTGTATTTGGTAAATTCTCCCTGCTGATTCATGTGAGTTGCTTGGGTTCTGGCCTCAATTTTAGCAGTGAATCTGCAGCTAATCTTGCTGCTTGTGTGCCAGGATATCTGCTGCTTCTCCAGGTGGCAGTGGTAAGTGAACACACAATTTCAAGTACTGTAATACTTGAATCAAGTTACATTTCACAGTAAGTGTACACTGAGCCCTTTTTCTGGTATAACTTGCTTTTCAACTTTAATCAGATTTGCAGTTTGCCATGAGTAGCTCAGAGTCCTCGGAGTTTTCCAGAGGAGTGTGCCCTACATCCCTAGCTGTGTGGAGTGTCCTCATCCTGCTGGTGTCAGTTGTATGACCCTAATTTCAGCAGGACCCTGGCATGATCTCACAAAGCAGCAGCATTTCTAGGTCCTGTTTCTGAGCAGCAGTTGTGAACTAAATGCATGACCAGTTGACATGAGTCTGTGCTCAGAGCCCTTGACTTATTTCTTCTCCACAGAAACTCTTTGGCAGAGATGCAGAATCGCCACGGAGCCAGAGTGCCGGATCGGGAACACTCACCTCACCTTGTCCAAAGAGGTACTGGGAGCGCTTTCTCCAGCTCAGGGGGCCAGGCCCTGCTGTGTTCAGGTTCAACCAGCTTTGCTTGGCAGCAGGCAGCTTCCCTGTGGCTGTTCTAGCAACTGGGTAGCTGCAGAGAGCAAGGTCAGGTAATATAACAGGTAATGATTTATCTTCTTTGCTTGCAGGAACTAGTAGTCAAGACTGGCCAGAGCAGCGGAATATCTCAATATATTCATGTCCCAAATGTGAAGAAATTCTTCCTGATTTGGACACACTGCAGATTCACGTTATGGACTGCATTAATTGAGTTACGCCCTCCACTTCTTCATCTTCTGGAATTTCACCTGCCAAACACTTCAGGGTTTTTTTCTTCTTGCTCAAATAATACTCAATTCTACATCCTCTGAAGGAGGTTTTCAGGGTTTTTCCTCATTAATTCAGTGGGAAAAGGGTAAAAATCTTTCCCTTCCCTGTAGTCACTAATCTTGTTGTAATCTGCTTTAGGGAAGGAATTTTCATAAGTTAACAACATGGATGTGCTACAGAACTCACAATGTGTCTGCTGCTGTGAAACTTTTCAGGAACATTCCCCTGAAGTGCTCTGCTTTATGGCTACCCTGCAGAACGGGGCTGACTCACTGAAGTCAGAAGAGAGATGGGATATTTGCTGATCATCTAAAAGAACTGTTAGCCTGTAAATACTTCATCTCTCTTATACTAAATACCAGGAAACTAATATATCAAAAAGCTGTTTGAGAAGCTTTCAGCAAAATGGAGTAGTGCTGTATTCATAGAGCATTTGAAATGAACCCTGCTCTTTCTCCAGATGGCAGTTTTATTGCTGCCCTTGTGACCATACTAATCTGATGTGAAATTTTTGATGGCTTATGTAACTTCTTGCTTTAGCCAGATGTGGATAAGGTTTAAAACAGATCAGTTAGATCTGATATATGTAGCTCCTGGTGTACTCAAGTCACTTGGTTTTATAGAACTCTTCATTTTTCAGGTGGTGTCTTGCTTCTTGTTTATTTTAATAAAATAATTTGAACCTGTACAGTATTGTGGTAGAAAGCGCTGAGATGGTTGTATCCTAATTTAAAAAATTATAATGGATTTTCACATCCTAAAATAAATCTGTAACAATTATAAAATTATCTATGCCTGTGAATACTTTGGAGGCTGAAACAGCACTGCAAATGCAGGATTGCAAAAATTTTTTATCTTTTTCCTTCACTGTTCAAAACTGAATTTCTGGAAACAAATACGCCTGGACTCATTACAATCCAGTAGTTAAATGTGTTCCATCTTGTTCTGTGGTAGGTCTGTTGGGCTCACTAAGAGGCAGCAGTCCACTTCCTTCTGAGTGCCAAAATTGTGAGGGGGTGTGCAGAAAGAGCAGGGTGGGATGGTCACACAACCTGAATGTGAAAGCTCAACATTTTATTTTTAATGTCACTTGACTACTTCTTAACAGTAGTTTCAGTCCAAATATCTGGTGTTTCTGTTTTCCATGTGCACCAGAAATGGAGAAAGCAATTGCCACTGGTGTGCTACAAAGGGACCTCTGGAGGTCATGTACTCCAACCTCTCTGCTCAAGCAGGGTCATCCTAAGCACAGTACTGAAGATTGTGTCCAGATGGCTTTTGGATATCTCCAGGGAAGGAGATTCCACAACGTCTCTGGGTAAACTTCCAGTGCTCAGAATTTGTACGTGACAAATTCTCCTGTCAACCCACTTCCATAAATTAGTGCTTCTCCAAATTGTTCTGTGAATGAAGATCCAAATCACAGAGGAGAAATCAAGCTGAACAAATCAGTAGTGGAATTAGAAATAAAAGTTGTGTGACTTGATATTTTAGTCATTATGTTGCTTCAGATCTGAAATATAAACTATTCTAGAGCTGATTAATTCAAAACAAAGACCCTTCAGTAGTGTAAAATTTGTTTTGCTCTCAGCAGACAAATATTATTAAAATATACACAGCAAAATTACCTGTTTCTTGAGCCAAAGAAAACCTTCCTTCAGCATATTTTTCACATCACTCTGACAGTGAATTCTCAGCTACCACTACCAGGAGAAACAATCCTTTTTTTGCCCTTGTAATTAGAATGAGGAATTTTTTTATTTTACTCATTGTCACTGTTGTTCTAATTAACTCTTCTAGACTCTGCATTCTTATTTTCTGTTATAGCTCATATGTAGCTTCATCCATAATTTCAGGTAAAGCAAGAGCTAACTAAAATCTTTTGTGAAGAGGTATTCATCAGCCTGCCTGCAACCTTCTTCATCAATTACAAGTACTCCCAGCAGTATCTGGGAGATGCAGTATCTTACTTTTAATTGGTTCCTTGTGACAGTAGGATTTATGGGCCTTTTTACCCTGAATCCAATTTTATTATGTGAGCTTTGTGACAGTTATGGATTCTACAATGATCAAAACCTGATGGAAATGCTACTACGCCAAAAGCAAACTAATAGCATGGTAATAGAGCTGATTTCACCTGAGGAGCATTCACCTTAATGAGGACACAAAATCCATGTGAAAGGCCAAAGGAGGAATTACTTATGCATTCATCAAATCAAAATTAATCATTTTAGGAGGTTCCAGAAGGAGAGAGGACCTTAGCACAGGAATACTAACAGGAAAACATGGGCATTAGCTGAAGTAGCTCTTCATAGAAAGATAATATAGTAGGTCTAATAGTACAAATCAGGAGGGACAAGGAACTCTAGAGAATAAAACCACAATACACTGAGACCTGTTCACGCAACAGGGAGGATTATTTTCCTGTTGTCATCACTAAGTGCAGTCCAGAGGGCAGATGAGCCACCATGACAAATGACCACGGCCAGCAGATGCTCATTAGCACAGGTTTAAGAGTCCATCCCCTTTGTTTGCCCTTGGATGAAAGATAAAATATATTGATGTTTTAAAGTGACTACTACATAGAATTACAGAATCATCGAAAGGCTGTGGCTGGGATGGACCATAAAGGTCATCCTGCTCCATGGGCAGGGACACCTTCCACTGACCCAGGATGATCCACCCTGACCTTGAACACTTCCAGGGTCAAGGCACCCACAGCTTCTCTGCGCAAACTCTTCCAGTGCGTCACACACAGTAAAGAATTTCTCCCTAACATCCACTCTAAACAACTATTCAGCAGAGAATTTCCACTGCTCAGTGGAGGATCTCTTTCTGAGTTTTTTCTTCTTGTCTGTTGGAACTTCTTGATTCCTTCAGCCACCACAGAATCTCTGTCCCTAATTTATTTTTCCTAACCTGGTACAGGTACTGCTGGCCCTTGGATACCAATGACATGCTCTCTTGGCACATCATCCTCCAGGGTGGATTTAGTGCAAGAGCCTCAGGATCTGAGCTCACATCCCTATGGTTTTGGGGCAATTTGGGGATGATGCCACTGAATCATTAGGGTTGGAAAAGTCCTCCAAACTCATTGAGTTCAACCTTTGACTGAATACCACCTTGTTGACTAAACCACAGCACTAAGTGCTGCGTCCAGTTGTTCCTTGCACACTTCTGGGGATGGTGACTCCCCTGCTTCCCTGGGCAGCCCATTCCAAAGTCTGACCACCCTTTCAGTGAAGAAATTCTTCCCAAAGTGATTATTCCTGCGTTCTTTCTGCATCTGAGTGATGCAAGGGGAGATGGACGAGCATGATGAGCTTCTACATCCTCACAGATGTTATTTGTCACAGAATTACAGTTCTACCAAAGAAATACTGAGCCAGACTATGCAATCCTGTTCACTGCGATAACCAGGATGGAATTTGGCTGTTGAACACATTTAGAACTGTGAGAAAGAGAGCCTCAACCAAATGAATTTATTTTTTATAAAAAAAGTTTTATTATATGGTAAGAGCAATGCAGGCCTGGACACAAGGGGGGAGTCTTTGCTCCACCAACTCATATACCAGGTACAATGTGTGTCTGGCTTTTATCTAGCCACTTTATACATATTTATTACATGGTATACATATGCATTTTACATACTTCTCCTTATATGGCTACAATTAAGTAATTATTTTTACAACTGGTTAATTGCTACATTGCAATTTAGTGTCTTGATAACTTCCCACCATAATTCAGGTATTCCTTGATATAAAGGAGCAATAGGGGAATTTTAGGATTTAGTGATTTGACAGATTCCCTATCATAATTTAGGTATTCCTCAATGAAGTTTCAAGGAAACTGATGACCTTACAACAGTTGGTTTTATTGTTCTATGAGGGTGCAATAAAACCATTTGTTTCCCTACTGGCATATACATACTTATTACAGTTTGTTCAGGTGAGTTGTTCAGGTGGCTGCCCTGATAGGGACAGCTCTTGGCATTTGAACGGGTTCACCCACGGCCAAGGGCACTGTATGGACACCATGCTGCTCTGACGTCACGCCCAGAGTGACGTCACCGCGGGGAACCCCCCACCATCCCGCCGCCCACAACCAAGATGGCGCCGGGCGGCACCGCCTCTGCCAGTACTAGCGATGGCGCGGGCGCGCATGCGCGGGTCGGGAGGAGGGCGTGGCCTGGTTGGAATTTTGGCGCGAGGCGCGGAGCGCGCGCAGCGGTGAGCGGGGCTGTGTGAGGGGGCAGGTTTGGGGTAAGTTGGGGATAAATTGGGACAAATTGGAGACAAAGGGGGGCGTCGGTCCATCGATCCATCCTGCCCCGCGGTCCTTGCGCACCCCGTGAGGGGCGGCTCGGCGGGGAGCGGAGCCGTGAGGGGAGCGGAGCCGTGAGGGGAAGGCGCGGGGGCCGCTGGGCCGTGCGGGGTTCGCTCCGCGCTGGGGACGAGGGTCTGCCAAAGCGGGGCCTGGGGGCACGGCAGGAGTCCCTGCGGCAGGTTGTGTTTTATGGACGCTTGTCCGTGAAGTGGAGGAGCTGTGAGAAATGTAGGGCGTAACACTTTAAAGAGTGATAGCTTAAAAATTTTAATAACTAATTGTATTGTAGTGCAAGACTGGTGAGGTGGAAATGGTTATTCCTACGAGGCCATGGTTGGCACTTTAAAATCTGTGTCTCTTATGGGCTTTTTTCTTTTTCTGCCCTTATGCTGCAGCGAGTTCAGGCTTCAGACATACAAAATGTACGTGAGGGTTTTAAATTTAGTGGAGTCCTCATCTGCAGCTGTGAACAAAACCAAGCTGGTGGCTTGCAAATCGTAAAAGAAGGAGCCTAAGCACAATATGTATTTCTAGGTAAACAATATATACTTTAACATTTTCACTTTTGTTGTCCCCATAACAGAGAACACTTTTGCTTGGGGGACTCTTGAAGAAATCGACAGGAAATCATGGATGGTAAGGGGGAAATTACTCTTTCAATTTCAGTAGGAAACTTGTCTTCTGATTGCAGTGTTAGTTAATAAGTTCAAGCATTCAGAAAACTTGGTAAACCTTTCTGCTCTGTTTGTCCCAACCCTCTCTCTGTACCTGATGGTCTTTTTTCCATTATTTGCCCACTTGGTCCATATTTCTTTGTTCTCCATGTTCTTCCACGAGCAAGCTATATCTGAGAATACCTTTTGCTGCTTGCCTTTCCTCTACCACTGGCAAAAGCCATGTGGGTGCCTCTTGGTTACACCTTTACAGGTTCCAGGCTTTTCTTTGTGACAGTAGCTACTGTACAAGGCGCTGCAAAGGAAGAAAAACCAGTGCTGAGTATCTGGGAAGTTTTCTGCTGACTGGCCAGCCTGTATCACAGGATGAGTGTCTGCAAACACATTTCCCCCTGACCTGACAGCAGGGAGCTGGTCTATCTTCCTTTAGCAAGTTGAAGTGGGTTTTTTTTAAATGCTGCTCTGAGCTTGCTGCTCTGATTTAGTTTCAGGTGTCATTAGCTTATAATTAGAGTGTCTTGGATCTTTTATTCCTTGTCAGCTTTCCTCTAACTGGACAGGAATAACTCTTGAGTTTAATTTCTGCCTTAGCTGATGATGACTTGGATCTGTTGGCTTCCCTCCTGGACGAAAGTGAAGCAACTGAGGAGAGGAATTCTCCTGAGGAGAAAGATGCTTCAGAGGATGAAGGGGGAGAACCAGATGAGTATGATGAGCTGTTTGATGCAGAAGATGATGCGTCCTACACCGAGGAGGTCAGTGCTGATGACAGCATGATCGATGAGCAGAAGGAGAACCTGGCTGCACTGTTTGGAGATGTAGATGACCTGCTGGAAGAGGAGGAGGCAGAAGAAGCTGTCCCCAGTGCAGCTCCCAGTCAGGCAAAGGAGAAAACCAACGAAGAACTGCAAGGTTTCTATAACAGCATTTTTGATCTATTTTGTTGGGTGTATTTTGTCTCGAGAGGGCTAACGGGCAGAAGGTAGGACCTGCTGTATCCTAGGTTAGGATGGTGCCCAGAGGAGGAATACAGAAAGTTCTTGTGAAAGCTTCTAAGTCCAATTTTCAGTGTTCAGTCGCCAAACTTGCCAAACCTGTTTTCCCAAAAGAAAGACAGAGAACTTAAGCAAGCCTGGGAGACTAAGCTACCTCTGGTGAGCAGGATAGGGAAGGTTACCTGTGTACCTGCACCTTGTCTGATGAAGAGCAGTGTTGCTTCATTCTTCAGGTCTGTCATCCTGGCATCTTTGACTAGCACAGCAGTCCTTTCCCCCTCCGGGCCTTTTGGCAGGAGGTTCTGCCATACCAGTCAGTGTGGAAGCAGAGCTGGCCTCTGAGCTTTCCTATGTCCAGGCCACATACTTGGTTATATCAGAAGCATTTCTTTTTGGTAAGGAGTGCAATTAAATTGTCTTATGCTTGGTAGGAAAGTTTTATGCAACATGGCAAGGAACGTATCACAATCAAGTAAAATGTTTATATGAAGAGCCAGCCCCAGCCTGCATGGAAAAGTTCCCCTTCACTATGAGCTCTGTAGAATCAAGTCTATCTGTATTGTGACTCGAGTCTTTGTTTTCTAAGTTCCCATGATGGAGTAAAACTGCCAGACTTCCAGGGATCTCATAAATTTCTGTTTGCAATGGCTTCCTGCTGTCTTCATTTTTCTTTTTTCCCTCCTTTCTTTCCTAGCGGAGCTGAGAAAATTGCAAGAACAGATGAAGACGTTACAGGAGCAGTTGCAGAAGACTGCAATTGGGCAGCAATCCAGTTCAGGCCCTGAGAAGAAAACCTCTGGTAATGAGACTAATTAAATGGATTTATGATTTGTTGGCTTACCAACATGCAATTTATAGGCAAGACTCCAAATAATCCTGAAGTGGGCAGTGAGTAGCAAGGAGGAATGTTGGTCTGGTGTGTTACCACATGGGTTGTCTCCTGCAGCTACAGATTAAATCAGTTTTGATCTCTGCATCATGGATTAATTCTGCATTGGACAGTTTTCATGACTAAGTGCTCCAGGCTCTTCTGGAAGTGTCCCTTCTTATTGGCAGGTATTGGTACACTTGGTAAATCCAGCTGTGTTTTTTGCTATAGCATGTTGGATGTAGTAATAAAACTACATGGGAAAATTGCAAAGCAGGGGATGGTTCTGCTTTCCCCAGCTTTGAGGTTGCAGTGACATCTGAAACTTTAGGTTATCATGGGAATGAGTCATTGAGAGTTTTCCATCCCTTTCATTTCAGGTGCTGACAACTTAGCTGAAGAGTTGCCATATGGGACCCTGACTGGGATTTGTTATTCAGGAATTGCAGAGTTTTGAGTAATTTTTAGAATCTGAGTCCAGATCCTGAGATCTCACAGTTTTTTTTGTTTTGTTGGCCAGGTAAATCTCCCTGTCTGCCCTTAAAGGAAAGGAACGTTCAGAAGATGCAAGAGTCACCATGTTTTTCAGCCCAGCTGGGCAATCCTTTGCCACCAGCCAAGCGAGGACTCCAGAAGTCAAAAGCATCCTCAGCAGGTACCATTCTCAGTCTGCCTTTCACTGGAACACACCAGGCTTTTGTTGAAAGCTTATAGTTCCCAGTAGTGTGAACACATCCAGGATATTCAGTGCACCAGTAGTGGTCTGTTCGGAGCATCACAGAGCTTATTACAGTTAATTATTGTACTCTTTGTAATGGGTGCTATGCCTTTCTTTTTTTCTGCTGAAGAGAAGAAGACTCCTCCTCCACAGCAAGTCCTCAGTCTGGCGTTCCAGCCTCTCAAGTCTGCTGCAGGGAACACACCCAGTAAGGTGACCAGAGGGAAGACTTCTGCCATGCCTACATGCTCCAGTGCAGCAACTCAGCCTGTGTCTGTGGAAACCTTCTCGGGACTGAGACTAAGGTCAGCAGCCCAGCTCTGAGCACTGTCTGGGGACAAGCCCTCCAGTAACAGGACAGAGAAAACAATGGTTTAACCATGTCAGATTAGTCACATGTCATTAGGGGATGTACCACAAAGCCTCTGCACTGGCTGGTTGATCAGTAATTAGGCAACATTGACTTTTGGCTTAGTACCATGTTTCTGTTTTCACCTTTGCTCTCTTCTAACAACAAAGCTGCAATTTTATTAGCTCTGCCTTCCCTGGGGTATCCTCAGTGGTGGAGCAGAGAAGCAATGGGCATATGCAAAGCCGAACTGTGCTCCAGTTGAGCAGGATTTTGTTCCGCATGGAGAAGCCTCAGGAACCACTCACCATCCCCATACTCAGTGTGGCCACAAGAGGACTCTGAATCCTCACGGTGTCTCCCCTCACCAGAACCCATGCTGGATTCCCAGCTCAGTCAGCCATACTTCATCATTCCTGAGACGAGCAGAGTTAATGCAGGCTTGGGGCTGAGTTGCAGTGCAGCTATTTGGACAAAAACCAGCATCATCAGTAGCTTTCTGATATTTCTACAGTATTCTGAACAAAAGGTTTTGTTTCAAGTGACTTCAGGGTGAAGTGAGGCACAGAGGCATTTTGCAGCAAGATGTATTTTCCTCAGGAGAATGCTGGATGGTTTCCATTGTCCATTTATGCCAATGGATGTGTTCTCTTTTATCTGCTTTCTCTTGATCTAGAAAGCCCCGGGTGTCTTCGGCTGAAATGGACAGGAAAATGGCCAACAGGAAGCTCATCCGACTGTCCCAGCTCAAGAGCAAACTTGCTGTAGAAAATCTGGAGGAAATAGATTGGGTAACCTTTGGAGTCATAGTGAAGAAGGTCACTCCTCAGAGTGCAAATAATGTAAGTAACTGTTGTATCCCTTTCCCAGTTCAAGTGAAATGCTGTTAGTCTTTCGTGGGGAACTAATTAGATGTTCAACTTAAATCAGCCAACTTCATTTAGTTAATGAAAAGCTTCTGTATTAAATATCTTGGCTCATCTGGTTTCATGCAGTAATGCTGCTTTTAGTCCTAAGGGTAAGTCCTTAACTTTTCTGGTGCAACTGCCCCAGATAGTACATTGGCTTATGTAACCACAGTATAAATCTGTCTTAAATATGTTCATCCTCTGCTATATGTTAAATTCCAGTGTGGAAAAAAAGGACTGTGACTCTCAGGCTTTCTAGACAGCCTCTTGTTTTAAATGTGCCAACACATTCTGTTTTCATTATCTCCCTATGTGGTGTACATGTCCTATAGAAAGTCACTGGTGAAACAGATCTGTATATGTTTTTTTGTCTGTTCAGTGGGTAAAAACCTCTTTATTCACCAAGCAAGTGTTCTGTCCAGCTTTAATATCAGTAAGACTAGTGGTAGCAGTATTATTGTGTTGTTCTGCCCCTGAAGAATCCCAGAGCTGGCAGCATGGCACAGCTGGAGATGGTGTATCTAACCTCTGCTGAGGTTACAAATTGTGAATTGCTAAATCAGGCAAACCGTGGAGAGGGGAAATCAGAATAACTCTTTCAAACCAACAGCAAGAGGGGGTGCAGTCAGTGTCCCTGTACCGAGAGCTGAAAGGAAAGACAATGTCTTTTCCAGGGCAGAACCTTCAGTATCTGGCGGCTGAACGACCTACGGGATCTCAATCAGTGTGTCTCACTTTTCCTGTTTGGGGAGGTCCACAAAGAGCACTGGAAGACAGACCAAGGCACGGTCATTGGGCTGCTCAATGCCAACCCTATGAAATCTAAAGAAGGCTCAGATGAGGTGAGAGGATTTTTCACTTCTCCATCAGCTGTAGATAAAAAAACCATAGCTGAACGTTTTCATATCTGTCTGAGAGCTTTATAATACACCAAGGCTGAAATAGCAGCAGTCTGCCCAACAGTTTGAATTGCATTCAGTTGTGTGGTGTGTATTTTCTCCTGGCCTCCTGGAACACTGAACTTCAAGGAGTCTATTAAGCATATAAACTCAGTTTATTGCAGTGTTTAATCTGCTCTCTGTAGCAGTTGCCTCTTCCACAAATGTAGGGACTGTATGTTCATTTCATTTCAGTTTATTTAGCTACTTCAGTGCAACACCTGTTTCAGCCTAGAGGTCTCTCAAAGCTGAAAAAGGTGAAGAAGTTTATTTCTCTCATCCAATTCAAGCATGAGATGTGATTGCAAAATGTTTCCAAAATCATGACTGAGGAGAAGTAATACTTGATTCATTAAACAGATGATGTATTATATAAGTATATGTCCATTGATACACAGTATTTGCTTGTTTAATCGATTATTTATAAATGCAGAACATGATTCATTACTTTTCTGTATGTATCAAAATGTGCCAGGTGGCCTCATTTTGCTAATAAATTAATATATTTTTAATACTGTATTAATCGTATTGGAATGGAAACCGCTTCCACTGGCTTCTGTCAAGGGGAATTTCAGTCTAGTAGCTGATCATGTAGTGTTTTGCATTTTAAATGCTCCAAATAGAAAAATTAAGGATCTTATTAATTGTCTATTAAGCTGTGTAATTGCTTAAATTAGCATGAATAAGCAGTAGAAAGTCCTGTTGGTGCAGAAAGACACACCAGATTTAATGGAAGGGCTGTATTTAAGTGTCAAGAATGTCTCTTAGCTAAAATGCTCACATTTAGAGCTACATTAAAACTGATTTCTCAAAGTGTTTCTTGGCTACAGACACAATTCCTGGTATCTTTGGTTGTGTAGAGTAGACAGTCTTCTTGCACAGGAGTCAGTTTTGATTTGACCTAGACATGTGGAGAGGGATAGAGAGCTCTAGTATAGCTCTTCCTCCCATCCACTGCCCGATGTCAGTGCCACGATGGCATCAGAACCAAGTGGCTGTACAGGACCATTTACAGCACAACCAGATCTGCCTCTGCTGGTCCTTGGTTTCCTGAGACTCTGAACACAGAAGTCCAATGTCTTTCACCTCTTTGTGATAAAGAAATTAGCTTTTTTTCTTTTTAATGAAGCCTTTTCTCAGTCTGAATAGGACACGTGACTTTCTTAAACTAGGCCTGCATTTTAAAACTACATTGTTAATACCAGAGGTACCAAATTGGACCAGAGGCAAACCAGTGACATGTAGAATCATAGAATGGCCTGGGTTGAAAGGGACCTTAAAGATCATGTAGTCTCAGCTCCTCTGCCATGGGCAGGGAACCTTCTGTGAGACCAAATTGCTCAGAGTAACCAGCCTGGCCTTGAACACTTCCAGAGATGGGACATCCACAACTTCTCTGGGTAACCTGTGCCAGTGTCTCCCCGCAATCACAGTAAAGAACTCTTCTTGTAATATCCAATCTAAACCTACACTCTTTCAGTCTTAGCCTATTCCCCCTTGTCCTATGTAGAGAGAAGCTATTCCAGTCCTCCTCAAGGCATGTTCTGATTTCTTTCTAGGTATGCTTGTCTGTGGATCATCCCCAGAAGATCCTTCTCATGGGGGAAGCTCTGGACATGGGCACCTGCAAAGCCAGGAAGAAGAATGGTGATCCTTGTGCCCAGATTGTGAACCTGGTCTGTATCTCAGTAGTCAAGACATCCTTAAGCTTTTGGTGAAAATCTGACTGCTGGTTTTGTATTGATGTTCTGACTTTTTGACTTGTTTCTGGATCTCGACTTGTAACTAACTAAAATGTGTGGAGAACGTGAGAACTGAAACCCAGAAGAGCTGTTTCTGTGCAGGCTCTGAGCAGCAGCAGGGGAGTTCCCTAAATGCAAAGCTGGTGCCACAGTGAAAGGACCTGTGACTGCCATACCCTTTCACTCTCCTTTGCTGCAGTGCAAGCTTCCATGCACTGCACTAGAGAACTCTCCCAAGGTAAAACACTAGATTTTTCTTGGGAATCACTGGTTTTTGGAGTGATTTTAACCTTGTGAGTTCCCTGGTCCAGTGTGCCTGTAAGCTGTCAGAATAATTATACCTGAATGTGGGGCACTGGAGATGAGAGGAAAAGGTATTTGGATCTTTCTTTTAGGATTAGTTTAAAGGACTTGTGAATTATGGTGATGCTGTGATACCTGAAAGGGCCCCTGTCTAAGTCAGAAGGGTTATAGTTAGTAGGGTATCACTTAAAAGGAGGAGAAAAAATGAAGAAATGAAGAACTGGGGAAGAGCTCAAAGTGTGGGGAGTGTGAGGAAGACAAATACAGAAGGTACTTGTAGCAAAACAAGGCTGTGATTGCAGACCCACTCCAGAATGTGCATAAGCACACAAAATTGCATATAGTTCAGAGTCAAGAGTACAGAATTTGAGCAAGAAGTCCTGGCTGGTGTGTGAGTTGACTTCAGCCAAGAAGTAGCCTTAAAATTCCTTGATGCACAGGGTTGTTTCCAGTGATTAGTATAGGCAATTTTAGCTTTGTTTTTCTTTGCTAGAGTGTGGGCAATATGTTTGCTGAGTTGGTCAAATGCTGGAGTACTACAGCTGCTTTGGCTTAGCTGTAGAAGGATGCATGAGTGGGCGAGAGGAATGAAGTAAACTGTAATTGCTGGTGTTCTGTAACAGGTTTCTCCCATGTCTTTTCAGAATGACTGTGAATACTGTCAGTATCACATACAAACCCAGTACAAGAAGCTCAGCTCGAAGCGGGCAGATCTGCAGTCCACCTTCTCTGGTGGCCGCATTCCCAGGAGAGCTGGTCGGAAAAATCCCTCTCTGAAGGAGAGGCTGTGTCAGGATGGCTTTTACTATGGAGGAGTCTCTTCAGCAGCATATGCAGCCTCAGTGTAAGATAAACCACTTATTTCCCTTGGTTTTTGAACAGAATTCCCTTCCCATGTACAAGGGAGCCTGAAGCTACCTCTAGGGGGTTTATTTAGTTAGAGAACCCTTTGCCTTAACTGCATTCACCAAATAGGAATAACTGTCCCACATTTGGCATAATCCTCCTGGCCCCATGAGGTAACAGAGCTGCTGTTTGATAGGAGAATTTTAAGTAATTGCTAAGATGTGGTAAGGGGTGTTCTTACCTCTAAATTAATCCTGTGATATGCAGCCAGGAAGCATTGGATTTCAGTAGATGAAATTAATTTTATGATGAGATCTCAAGCATTTGAGTCTCCCAGATGAGTATTTGTTAGTGTAATGTACTTTGTTACAGCTCACTGCATTTAATCCCAGACAGTGTATTCTGTATTTCCTCCTCTCTTCTTTGGCTGAAATAATAGTGTCACTGTGTGTTAATGAAGAGACAGGAGTGACCAAGACCAGTATGCATCTCATAACTAGCAAGGCCAGGTTATCCAAATCCCTTGAAGACAGCTATGGAAAGATGAGTCACAGCTGGATCAAGCCCTGTGCTCGAACACAGCTTTTATTCCCTTATCACTGCCTTCTGATACCTGATGTGACTCTACAGAATAAAGCAATTCCAACCTCCTTTCTGTCCCTGGAACTAGCTGTGAGCAAAGCTTAGCTATGATCTATGTGTAGTTTTCTCTCAGTGCATAAGAAATGCATATCTCCACCCAGGGACAAATGGGAGATCCTAAACATTGTGCTGGAATTTGAATTTAATTCCACATCCTTCCCAAAGACAGATAGATGAAGCTTTAGGGTGGCTGGAGTTTTGCTAAAGCACTGGGCTAGAATTCAGGCTCCTGTCCTTGCTCTAAGCATGGGAAAACTCTGATGTTCTGGTTTTCTTTCCTCTTTCTAGTGCAGCAGCTGCAGTGCCCAAAAGGAAGATTCAAACCACTCTCTCCAACCTGGTCGTGAGAGGAGCTGATGCAATTGTCCAGGAAACCAGGCAGAAAATTGGTACCCAATTAGACATGCAACCTCTTCACCCTTTAGATACTTCCAGCTCAATGTGTACATGTGTCCCAGGACCTGCTAGTCACTGAATGAACCTGGCAATCACTTTGCTACAGACATAGCCCTTTGCCAGCTGCATTCTCAGTTGATCAAAACCCCTCTTTCCTCCTGAGATCACAGCTGCAAGGCAAATGTAACTAAGCAACTGTGTAGCTCCATGCATCTTTTTTCATCAGGACCCTGTTCCGTCTTTGGACAGTGACGGAAGATCTTTGCTGGATTAATGGGAATTGGAAGTTTTAAGAACTTTGAACCAGAGGATTTATTTTATTTGATTAAAATAAATGACTTCTGTCAACCTTGAAAGCTTCTAAGGAATACTAAGGATAAATCATGCCATTCTGCAATGCAGTGGAGAACCCACCCTGTTTCTAGTCATTTTCTTTTGTGCTCTTCAAAGCATTTTCCTTCCACAGCCTTTAGGATGTTATCAGTTATCTCTGCCTCCATTTTGTTTCTGTAAAGCTCTTAATATTATACCCTCTTTATGCTCATTGGAGAGCAGGTGACAGATTATTCAAGATTCTAGATGCCACTTAGATGTCTTATTTACATCTTGTGGTTCCATCAGTTGCCTTCATTTCAGACAACATAGTGTATGTCCATAGCAGCTCTCAGCTGCTCTTAATTCTCCAGGGATAAGAGGTGGAGGCTTCAGGACTTTTAAGCATTCTAAAAATGGGAACAATGAGAGTAATACAGACAACCAAGGCTGATGAGGAACTGACTGATGAAATTGCTTAAGGGGTAGCAATGTCTTTGTGATGTGCTCTGTCAAATATAATGTAGAGGCTGGCCTTGCTTTGGGAAGTGCTCACTCAGGTGGCCCACGGGTTTCTTCCAGCATAGATGACTACATCTCTAAAGCCAGGCCTGCTTCCCTTCCTGGCTCCAAATCTGTTGTATTTCTGCCCCTTCCACTCCAGGTGCAAAGAGACCCATGCAATGTTCTGAGGAATTCAGGGAACTGCTGGCACAGCCAACTTTTGGAGCACGGAACCTCTGCAAACACTGGACCAAAGCAGGTATTATCCTTTAGCCTAAAGGAAAACCCACTCCTGAAATCACTCTACACCCTCTGAACAAACAATAGTGGCTTTTTATTTTGGTTTGCTTTTTTGTTTTTTTTTTCCCCACAGATGCTGAAAAGAAGCAAGGGGCCAATATCCAGACTATCTCTGCCTCAGCACTGCTCAAGCAACAGAAACAGAAATTGCTGGAGGCCAGAAGGAAGCGATCTGAAGAGATTCAGAGGCGGTAAGGCTTTCACAGGAAGAGTTCTGTGACTGTAGCCATAAGTGTGACTGTGTTTTAATAAGAATGTCATTTAAATAGAAATGCCCTAGTATTCAATGGAGAGCCAAATGTTCAGCACAGTACCTGGCAGCTGGAAGGCTTGATGGGAAGAGGCTGATTAGAGTAAGAAACTGGAATCAGGAGTCCTGGTTGTGTTCATTGCTACCTTGCAAGGGTCTTCTGAACCTTAAGATCTGCCAAGTGTTTTGTGCATATCTTATTAATAGACATAAGAGAAACCTCAGAAGAGCCATCCTGGATGAGGCTGAGATTGATGTAGCCAAGTAGCCTTAAAAGACTCAACAGGAGCTAAAATAGAACCCAGAGGAGAATAATAGGCACAATTCTGATGATATTTCCCCCAAATATTCTTCCAGCCTATAGAAGTGAGTATTTCAGGGACTTTCCAAGCTAAAGGTTGTTCCGTTAAAATAGTTCTGAAGGGATTTTTTTCCCCATGAACCTGTTCAACCTCCACTGTGACCTATATAAACAGTTATGTGGCTCCTGTGTGGGACACAGAACCTCCTGCTTAACTACCTCTTCTGCAAAGAAGCCCATTTTTCCAAGTGCTTTCACTTCCCAGCTTCGTCTGATGCCTCTCATTTTAGTTTTGGAAGTAATTGGTCATTCACTCCTTCTGATGACTTCTTCAAGTTGCTCTTGATTTCAGTGACCCAGCAAGTTCTTTACCAGTCTTGTTTTCCTCTCCTGAATGCTTAAATTGCTGTATTTTTCTTTTAGCAATAAAAGGCCAATTAGTGAAAAATCACACTGTGCATCCCCTCCTGTTTGTTTCTTAAACCGTTCTGTCTCTTTGACTTGTGTCCCTAATTGAATGAATTGTTCTTGTCTTACAAGGTTTCTCCAGAGCACAAGTAAAGCCAGCACTCCTGCTCTCCCATCCTCCTCCACACAGACCTTGCTGCCTTCCCCAGTGCCCGGGGCAGAGTTTCCCAAAGCTGCCAAAATGTCAACTCCTCAAAGGCCCAGGCTGGGCACTGGCTTCTCAGAAGGAGAAGATATCCTCTTCTTTGACAGGTCTCCACCTCCAAGACCAAAGCTGGACAGCTTGGCAGAAGCCAAAAAGGTACCAGCTCTTTGGATCTTTTAAGTATTTAAGAAGGAGAAGTTAAGGGAAATTTGGTTTGTGGTAGTAGACGAGTCTTTGGTCAGATATGTGCCAGCTCAGTTCTGATGAAAGTGAAGACTTTTGGGATCACACTGGCCTATAGTCCAGTACACAGGAAACTTGTGGTTTCTGATAGCTGTTAGTGCCAAATTCCATGCTACCATCTTGCCTTTAGTCAATGCCTTAGGGCAAGGGATTTGTGCTGAAAAACCCTGGAATGCTAAACGCTGCCTGTTTGTTCTTTGGCATAACTTTTCCAGCAAGACAGGAGTCTTAGCATTTGTATGTGGTTTTCTAATCATTCCAAATTATTATCAATTTATGTAGAAATCTCAAGTGATTTGGTTTCTCTGGAAAGCTTACTGATTTGTGAAGGAGATAAAGCACAACTACAGAGATGCCAGGCCTGATAACACCTGTGGAGGAGTGATCTTATGGCTTGGGAAGTCACAAGAGATTGGATGATGTGGTGAATTAGATGTGCAGCAGAGCTGGACATTTTGTCGGGCCTCTTTTCAGCCAGCTCTGTGCTCAGGCCAGTGGGTTTTGTCTCCTCTATTTTGACAGCCTTCCTCTGCTACTTCTGGAAGTAGGAACAGGAGAGCCTGACAGGTCACCAACACTTTCCTTGCTCTTTCCTGTTTTCCAGCTGGCTGCGATCCACCGACTGCGAGCAAAAGGGCAGATTCTTGCCAAAACAGACCCGAACAGTGTCAAGAGGAAACGGACTGACGTTGATGATGTCCTGGAAATTGTTGAAAGGGTTGAGAAAAATGTTGCTCAGCCACAAGGTGCAGAAGCAGAGAATGGTATGTAATGCTAGCTGTGAGAACAGAAAAAATGGGCTTCTTCCTGAACAGAGCAGTGGCTGCTGGGTTAAGGACTTAATTACTGTGCTAAAGAGAGGCCAAATTAGGTCTGTTTGGAACTTCAAGGGTTTGTTGTAAAGACTAAATAATCCCTAGCCCTGTGGAGAGAGTGTGAGACGTAATCTCTGATACTCCCTGTCCTCATCTGTGTTCCCTTCTGGCACTTGAGCATCTGCAATGCATGGCTGACATAACCAACAGAAATCAAGAAATAATCCCACCCAGGAAGGTATCTGAATTTTCTGTGGGAACTTGAGTTTGCCTGCTAGTGATTTACTGTGTGATCTTGGATGAATTGCTTAATTCCCTTTAAAGCTTCTCCATCAGTAGTGAGGCAACTCTGCTTGCTCTCCTGGGAGTAATGTGAAAATTCCTAGTACAGTGCTTTGAGAGAAGATACAATATTGTTTAAAAAAAATGCTTTTAGTTTTTCTGAAGCCATATTTGAACTTGGCTTCATGTTCCTGGACTATAAAAGGCTGCTATTTGACCTGAACATCTGCTTGAGAGACCTGAGACTTCCAAAATCTCCTGCAGTGACATGCTTATAGATCACAACCTTGTTTTGTAGGACTGAGCCTTTTTGTCTCCCTAGATGTGGATGAGCTGGAGCCTGCCCAAAAGAAGCGGCGTGAGCAGCTGGCCTATCTGGAGTCAGAAGAGTTCCAGAAAATCCTGAGTGCCAAGTCCAAGCACACAGATGTCCTGAAGGAGGTATGGCCTCAATCCAGCTGTGACTGAGGGCTCAGAACGAGGGAGCAGACTGGACTCCTCATAATGGTTTCAGCGAGAAATAGAGACCCAAACATGTCATAGGCACCAGACTGTCCCAGTGAGCAGAGCTGGGTATCTCTGAGCACACAGCACACAGTGCCTGCAGGCACTATTGCCATAGCCCTGGTAAGGTCAGGTTGCCATCAGGGGTGTTTTTTTATTGTGTTTGAAAGAATCAGTGAAGTTTCCTGATTAGTGAATGATCAAAGAAATCCTTCTGCTTTGAAACCAAGTTAGTGACATACCTGTTTTGTCCTTCATTTCTTGACATCTTGGCTACATAAAGCCATCTGCCACCTTCATCTGTTAATTCTGTTGTGGAGCCTGTGAAATCCCAGCAGTTGCCCTGAAGAGCTCTGAGGTTGGATGTCTCCCATGGGAGTCTTTGCTAAGCATGTGCCCAGGGATACAGCACCTCCAGTGGCACAGGCTCTTGTGTTGGACAAGTATTGGTATATGAAGTCGTAGTTGCTTTAAGGTCTTCTGAGGAGTAATATTTTGGCTAAGAAGCAGTTGCATTCATTAGATCTGCCTACCTGACCTCTCTGCACTGTCCTGGGTATGTGCTTATTTCTGTGCTTTAAGTTGTTGTTAAACCCTCCCACTTGTACATCTCAGAGGTGGCTCCTTGTAGTGTTGGTGAAGCATGTGTAGCGTGGATATTTGAAGCAAGAGAGATTTGGTGTTTCTCTGCTCCCATATCTGCAGTCTGCTTCAAGCAGGCCTGGTAATAATATGCCCTAATGCCATTTATGGAGTGGCTTCTCCCATCTTTGTCTCCCACAACCCTCTCTGTGTGCCCCCCAGGCTGAGGCTGAACTGCAGGAGCAATACTTTCAGCCACTGGTGAAAAAGGAAGAACTGGAAGAGAAGATGAGGAACATTAAAGCAGTGAAATGTCGAGTTGTGACGTGTAAAACGGTGAGTGAAGGGGAGCCAGGGTAACAGCAGTGGAGTGGAACATGGATTGTACAAAATGATGCTGGATGTCCTGCAGACTCCCATCTGTCACTCTCTTGGCTGTGGTCCAGCGCAGGGATCAGATGGAGACAGTTGTGTTCCTTATGCCTGTTGCTGAGAGCAGCACTGACTGAGACATGGCAAAGCAGGCTTTAGTGCTGTGCTGAACATCTCAGCTCGATGTTTATGCCAGTGGGTTCCTTGGGCATTGGTGTCCTGAAAATATTTCTCAGTTTCTTCCACAAAGTGCTTTGTACCAGGACACTCGGTTCCCCGTATTACACAACAAAGTAAGCAAAGTGCCTTGAAAACATTAACACTGGGTGGCAATCCTCTATCTGCATTTCCAGGGACTTAGCCATCAGGAAGAGGAGTGGAGCTTTGTGACTGTCCCAAATGTGCTGAGGGGAAGGGAAGCATTACCTCCCATTCCCAGAGTTGCAGCCCTTGCTGAACTTTGCCTTTTGCTGCCATACCTATCTGGTTTGGGGGTGCACAGAGGGCCCCATGAGGTGCTGGGAGCAGGGCCACACGGTGGTGGTAAGGGGAGGATGGCATTAGAAGGAGCAGTGACATAGCCTGGGGTGGTGACCAGTGCCAGGACCCGAGGGAATGGCCTGAAGTTGTGTCAGGGGAGGTTTAGGCTGGATATTGGGAAAAGGTTCTTCATCCAGAGGGTGGCTGGGTGCTGGAACAGGCTCCCCAGGGCAGCGGCTGCAGCACGAAGCCTGACAGAGTTCAAGAGGTGTTTGGATGATACTCCCAGGCACATGGTGTGACTCCTGGGGATGGTCCTGTGCAGGGCTGGGAGTTGGCCTTGGATGATCCTTGTCTCTTCCAACCCTTTCTGTGATCCCGTGAAAGATCTGACTGGTGGGCTCCTCAGGATGGAAGAAGACAAGGATGCTTTCCTCTGAACATTCAGCTGTTGCCAGCCCACAGAACAGGTCTCACACACTGGTGAAGCACTCACAGCTTGCTCTCTCTCCTCTCTGACAGTGTAATTACACCTATTTCAAGCCGCTGGAGACCTGTGTGCAGGAAAAGCATGACTACCACTGGCACGATGCCATCAAGCGATTTTTCAAATGTCCTTGTGGAAGCAGAGCTATTTCCCTTGACAGGCTCCCAAAAAAGCACTGCAGGTATGAAATAAGCCTCTTGAAATAGTGACTGGGACTTTTGTACTGTCCCTTGACAAGTAAAGTCTGAGTCACACAACCTTGTCCTAAGCCCTTGTGCTAAGCAGGACCACAATGGTCCTCACCTGCCATCTTAATCTTTCAGTACCTGTGGCCTCTACAAGTGGGAGCGAGATGGGATGCTAAAGGTAAGTGTGAACAACAATTTCTGAGTCCCTCAGCACTCTGGCTGCTTCCCTTGGTATTTTTGTGCCCCACTTGCTTCCATGCCCTTATCTGCTCCCAGCAAAGCCAAGCAGCTCTGCCTTTTGTCAGATAGATACAGGTACCTGCAGGCTGTGTTGTAGTGGACTCCTCTTGCTTTCTGTTCTCAAAACTTTGTTTCATTTAACTGGGGAATTTGCTTTTGAACAAAGTTGTTCAGAATGTCAAGGTCCCTAGAGTGTCTGTCAATATTTAATCAGATTATTTAGCCCTAGCACAGCTCCTGTCATCTACCACATGCATAACTTCTTTTCTCCATGGTTCGTGTTTCCAGGAGAAGAAAGGCCCGAAGATTGGAGGAGAAACACTTTTACCAAGAGGAGAGGAACAACCAAAATTTCTTAATAGTCTTAAGTGACACAGAATTGTTATTTTTAACAGTTTATAGATGGATTTCTGTGTTTGAAACACCCATTTATACTGAACTGCCAAGAGGATTCAGGCTTTAGGGATGAATGAGTAGGGGAATCAATTCTTGATGAAAAGGACATCTGCAAGGTGTCCACCAGGCCACTGCATGGATATTGATCTTTGATCTTTTTTAAATTGACTGAATAAGGCTGCATGTGAAATGCACATTCATGCCTGTTCTTTCCAATTAACAACACGAGTGACCTCACCAGACTTTTAAGTGACAAATCATCATGAAGTAGAAGGACTGTATTCTTTAAGCACTTGTGAAATAAATACTAAATGCCAACAACCTGTCAGGTTTTTCAGCTCTGGGCCAAAAAAGGGTTGTGAGAGGACTGTAGGCACAGACCATTCTCCCTTGGCTTCAAAATTACTCACTTTGAACCCTTAGGAACAGAATAAGTTCCAAGTTTTAACTTGGCTTACGTCTTATAAAACCCTTCCATGTGTTTGGCATTGCAAGCCAGGGGTGTGTACACTGCAGCCTCAGGAGCTCCCTGTTACACAGTCCCTGTCATGTTCCCAGCACCATCCACACTACAGCACTTTCATGGCTACAGACCTGCAGCTCCCACTTTGAAAGCCATTTTAATGAATGTGGCACCATTTCATGAGTGGTTTTAAAGAGCTGAGTGATTACATTTAAAAGCTTTTACCCTTTTTCTGGCATTTTAAATGGGACAGTGGCTGTCTCACACCAAGCAGGAAGAGATCTCCCTGCAAGGGGTGGTGCCTGAGAAGGGCTATCTCCAGACAGATGTTTTTCTCAAAGCACATCTGTCTAGGGATGCCAAGGGCATTTGACCAGCTTTTCCTGGGCAGCCTTCTGCTGCCCCCAGCTCATGCCCAATAGAATCACAGGATATTTTTAACTGCCTAAAATGAGTAAAACTTCAGTGATTTGATCGAAGTGCCACCAACAGTCTCACAGGTCCCAGGGGCCTTGATGCCTCTTGTTTGCTTGCACAGGGGCTGGAAGAGAAATAAGTGACTTCATTTGAAGCAGCTGGACAGATTTACCTCAGCATTCTGCAGCCCCCATCTCTTACTGGTGCTTTTAATGGGCAACTTGGCCTACTGCATTCATTTTGTATCGGTACCATTTGATGGGTGGGGTGTCACTGGTAGGTGACAAATATGTAACTGTGACATTGCTTGGCACCTTCCCCTGTGGATTCCTCATCCAGAATAAATAGAGTGCGCAATAAAGCACTGCTTGTGTCTGTGTGGTGTCATTTCCCTGAGGAAGAGCATGAGTTGCTTCATTAATATCTTCATTTGCCCACAAGCTGAGTGCATGAACTGGTTTGTGGTCCATAACTCCAGCTGCCAGACAGTTCTCTCAGAAGTTTTGGGCCTAATTTTGGCCACAAAACCAACATGAAATTCCACATGGGTATCAGCCAGCACATTGAAAGCTTCAGACTTTTTCCAGTTCCTGTGTTGTGGGCCAATGGAAAGGAGATTCTGCAGAAATTAAATTGTGGGGTAATGCTTTATCCTCATAAAAGCCCCCAGGACTCACTCTCAGCTGCCCTGCCCTGTGCCCAGTTGCCCAAACATCCTACAGGACAGGCAGTTACTGTCTGGATTTTTGGGTGACTCAGCTGCAGCACCCTGCTGTTCCTCAGACCAAACACCAACCTGTCCAGGGTTCACTTTGGTTATTCAGTCACATACCCACCAGCAGAATTTCTGAATCATAGAAATAACACAATGCAAAACCAAACATGGTTTTGCTCTAATTTAATCTTTACTTCAAAGATAAAATCCACATCTTCATCAGCTATACTGATGATTTCCCGTGTGATTTCTAATTCACTGGTTTATTTTGCATAAAAAAGGATGTCAGAAACCTTAAAAATATGATCATGCACGTATTTTTATACTAATATTAATTTCCTCTAGCTACAATCATTATTTTAAGTATATTAAGATTATTAACCTGGCATTAATAGAGCATCAGCCCAAAAGAATATCAAGAGAGAGATTAAAAAAAAAAATCAAGAAGTAATGCACAACTATCATCATAATTTTCCTTTGATTACCTAAAGTAACTGCAGCAACCTTGGTGGTGTAGGTCAGGTGTTCTCAGAACACTCTTGCTGCAACTAGTTTGTATTAGGTTTTGTAATGCAGCATTTGGGCAAGTTTCTTACACTGAGGGCAAAAAAGCCACATAAATGTGGCTCCTCAGAAGCTGATGCTCAGGCACATTTTCCATCCTGGTCTTTAGAGGTCACTTTAAAGATTAATTCTTTATTCTTGTGCAGTACGGACAATGCTAAATTAAATTAAAAGATAAAAATTCCAATGCACAAAACCCCACTTTGTCATAAACCAAATGGCTGTGGCGTACAGAGGTGACATCACAGACAGAGACTTCCCTGGAAATGTTCAAGGCCAGGTTGGATGGGGCTTGGAGCAACCTGGTCCAGTGGAAGCCCATGTCAGGGGGGTTGAAAATAGATGATCTTCAAGGTCCCTTCCAACCCAAACCACTCTAATTCTCTAAACAATGCCCTCCTATTCTTGCAAATTCAGTTATGGTCACCTAAAGAGGTGCTGGCACAAGTTTGCCTTACCTGGGTTGATTTGCACTGGAAAATACCAAGGCATGTGGAGGAAATAGATTTTGGCAGCTTGGAGGTGGGAATGGTGATGAGCAGAGCTGGAGGAGGAACTTGCAGAGCCCTTTCGCTGCTTTCCAGAGATCTGAAGGGGCTGCCTGGGGAGCAAGGGCACTTCTCCAGCACAGGCAGGCAGCAAAGGAGCCTTGGCAGCAAAAAGACCAAAGATGCTTGTGAGCTACAAGATAAGGTCGTGAATCCAGATTAGCACAAGGTCTGGAGCAGAAGTCATATTTTGCTTGTCTAAATTTGACTACTTTCTCCTGCTGCTCTTGGATTGAGTTCTTAACATCAGTGTAGCAGCACTCTGAGCTGGGAGGAAACTGGGCATCACTCACTGCCCCTTCGATTACAAATGAGTGCTGGAAAAGAATCTCATGCATGGTGGACACCCCACCCTCCCTCATAGGTCATGCCAGCAAATTCCTTCCTCCTTCCCAAGCACTCCTGCTCTCCTGACAGCATCCCCTTGGAGCAACACCCTGCTGGAGAAATTTCCTTCCTGGCATGCAAGCTGGACACCTCAGAGCAGGAAACAGCTCCACTCTCAGCTCTGCTGAACCACAAAAGGGTAAGAAGAGTCAAATCTACTTACAAAAAAATAGTAATGCAGTTAATTAAACTTTCTTTTCCCCTCCATTTCTCTTGCGTGAAGTAAGACTTTGATCTACAGCACTGAAAGCCAAAGCCAGGATTTTAAATCCTTCCTTTGGCACCTGCCCAAGTGTCTTCATATCAAAGAGCTGAGCGTGCAGCTGCTGTCAGCAAGGTCAGGAGTCAGCCTAAATCTGACATTTCTGAACTGTTAGTCTGGAAAATAGCACATAAATTCTAAGCAAAAAAAAATTCACTGTGTTTATTGTCCTGTACCAAGCTCCAGAAAGCCCTTGTTTTCAACACATGTGAAATGTCAAGGCCAAAAAGAGATCCCTTAAACACTGGAGCTTCGTGCAAGTGCAGATGGACAAATAAGCAGCTGGCTGTTTAATTTTCACATGTTCCTTTTTGAAACCTAGATGTTCCTTCAAAAACAAAACAAAACAAAACATGGTTAACATGGTTCAGAGACCTAAACTGCAGAAACATGAAATTAGAGTGTTTTAGATGTAACACAATGTCACAGATAACAGCACTTCGATTTAGGTACACACAGGTACCTCCAACGTGTGAACCCAAACATCCACAGCAAACCAAATTACAGGAAACATATCCCACCAAGCCAGGGCTAAACTAGACCACAATAATACCAAAATAATATATTTTCAGAATTGCTTTTAGTTCAATTCACCTCAAGTAACTTTTCTAAAAGAGTAAGTGCTGCTTCAGTTTAATACAATGACCCAGGCATGTTAATATTCTTCATTTCCCTCTCCCTGGAGCTCTGCCTAAAGGAGCAGGAAGTTGATTTATCAGCCAGAATCCAAGAAAAGCCAATAAACAAAGAACTGCACCTACACATTACATATATTAATATAGTTTCTTCTTGTATGAAAGCTGATGAATCTGCTGCTGGTAACAACCCCAACATGAACACAAAGAACAAATCCATCTGAGCAGAGCACATATTAAAGTACCATATAACCTTCCAGAAGGGTTAGTCTGACTTGCCCAGCTTGGACATTGCCTTCACCTTAAAAACATTTTTAAATGTTTTAAAACATGGATATGTTCACAAATCTCTGCTGGGTTCTCCCACCAGTGTCCCCCTATTGGCTTCTCACCTCTGGCAGAGAACAGGATCTGAACAGCTCTTCATCTTCACAGAAATTACATATTCTATCAAATTTTTCAGACTTGATAGTTGGGTCTGCAGATCTCATCTCATTATCAGAACTCCTGGTGGATTTACCTACCTGTGTCCTGGGAAGAATCACTAAGAAATCCTCCCCAAAGCAGACACTGAGGGCAGCTGGAAGAAACAATTAAAACTAAATAGGAATTGAAATCCAATTTTTGATTTTTTGTACAAGTGCAGATACAATCTACCAAAACATCTTTGGCTGAGCAGCCCCTCCTGCTGGAGCAGGAGCAGCTACCTGGGATATAAATTAAGGTGTATTCATTCAGGCACAATAGAGGATGAAAACACCACTGCAGACAAAGGACATGCCTTCCAATACTTCACAGGGAAAGCACAGGGAGCCTCCAATTCCTTTTAACAAGTTTAAACAGACAGGACTGTGTTGTGCCAGGCAGAGTGAGCACAGTCTGCCCCTGAGGATGGTTACCTGCCCCGTGCTAATGAAGCCTCAGAACAGCTTTATGTGTGGATTGGAGTTCCACACAGAGAAACTTTAAACCTTACCTGGTGGTGAAGAATCACACGAGGTGTGAGCAGGACACAGCCTGTGCCAATGCAACAGTGGTGACTCAAGGGAAAGCAAAGAGGGTGAGAGGAGCAGCTGAGGAGGGAGATTAAGATAAATGCTCAGGACTGTGTGGAGGAAGAGGCACTTGCAGAGCACACAGTCAGCCAGGTGGGAAGCACCACAGCTGGTCTCAGAGCAGAGGACACCCCTATGGAGGGCACTGCTGCACCAGCCTCCAGAGAAGGGAAATGCTTCACCGCAGGTGGGGTCCCAGTTTCAGCAGGAATGGGACTCGTGGCTGCTCAGGATCTCCAGATGTCCAGGGCACCACTCCTACCCACAAAACCTCCAGGAGGGTCCTTCCTCTTCTCTTCAGGCATCAAGAGCTGGTGGAGACACAGGCAGTGGATGGATCCCAGCTCTCCCCAGTATCTCCACCTCCCAGAGCAGGGGGACAGCAGACAAGTCCCCTGAGTGCTGGGCTCCATTTGAGCACCTTCCTCCCAGGCTTTCCAGTGCCTCTTCCTCTCACTGGTTTTGCCCTTGACATTTTGCAACACCCAGAGGACAAGTTTGGGCTGCTTGGATGACTGAAACCAAGAGGCACAGGCTGGGAAGGAGCTGCCAGGTCTGGCAGCTCATTTTGGTGAGTCAAAGTGTTTAGACTTTTCCCCTCACACAATCCTTTTGGAAATAGTATATTCACATGGATGTTATCCAGCTGCACAGGCAGTGTAATACCTGGCACCACTCAGAAGCAAGAAAACCTTTATGGAGACACCAAAGCACAGGCACAATAAGGTTTTCCTCCAGTCTCTTGTGATTCCAGAAAAGGTGGAGGCCACAGGCTGAACATTGTCCTTTTCTTGGCAGGGCTCTTCCTTTTTTTCACAAGAACTTTTCACAGGGCAGCAAAAAGAAAAAATCAAACAAAAAAACCCTTCCTGATGGACATATTTGTTAAGAGATTGCAAAAATTATTGATTGATGCAGCGTGTTCGGGGACAGCACTTGGGTTTCTGCACTTGCTCTTCTTCATGGGGCCATCGTGCACTGGGCATGTTCCCTTCTGGAAAAAACCATTAAGTTTGAGGCAGCCGGTGCCTTGGATAATTACTGCTTTTCCTCTCCTCCTCCCCTTCTGCCTGCCAGGATGGTGATTCAACAAAGAGGGGGTTTGGACCTGAAGGCTGGTAAGGCCTTGCAGCTCTCCTGTAGCTCCCTCTGCAGTGACCCAAACCAGTGGCACTGTGCTGCCAGGAAACCAACTCCTAGGAGACAGATGGCTGTGGGTTGGTTCTTGCCCAGAAAACCAAGTGCTGGAGACTGAGATTATTTTCTAGCCATGACTTTCCACTAGTGGGGCATGTTTTGGAAATCTGGGATTGCAGAATCTCTGCTGGCTAGGATGGGTGGGAACAGGAACCTTAAAACACTTACCAGATAGGTCCCTCACACAGGAGGTCACATTTACCTGGACTGATGGAGAATCCTTTGGACCCCAGCTCTTGCTCACCTATCCCATGGGGAAGTGCTTGTAGATCCCACTCCCCCAGGGACATGGTCCTGCACCCATGAGTGTGGAGCTTTGCTCAGGAGACACAAGCCCTGCTGGATCTGGCTCTGCCCAGTGTGATTTCAGGGGCAGGGATCAGACTCCTTGGCATTGCTAGGATGCAAAAAAGCTGGCCTTGCATGCAGTCAAGGGGATCTTGCCTCAGCTTAGTCCTCCCCAGGCTTTGGAGTATCCTTGACCTGTTGCAGGAAGGAGTAAAGACACAGGTCTCTCATCAGGTGGGACAACTGCAAGAGTTTAGATATCCAAGGTCTTTGATGGGTTTGTTTTTCTGGAAGAGAGAATTTAAGTCTAAATCCATTGGCAGAGATGGACAAATTATTAAAACAGAGCCAAAATTCTTCCTTCTCTTCTCCCTCTCAGCAGTAGGAAGAGAAATTCAGAGTCTGGAAACTCTGGGAATCCAGTGGACACCTGTAGCTCTTCTCTGTGATCACAGCTCCCTCTGCAGTCAACCCAGCTGCACTAGTGACACCAGACAGTGAAGTCTCTGTGAATCCTGTGCCATGAACCAAACAGGACAGACCAAGTCCTCACAAAAATCCCAAGAGCGTACCAGCTGGGCTGTGAGCCAGAGCTCAGCAAAGTCATCACAGGGGTCTCCAACTCGCTGGAAATCATTCACTTGGGTCCATGCCTTCCCCAGTAATGCCAGAGTTATATATAGAGGCATGGGAAGAAATGCAGGAACCAGGATACTCAAAGTCACCCACTGAGCAGGACTGGGAGTCTGTCCTGAAGTCTCCCCTCCATCAGATTTCTGGGTGTTGTGGTCAAACCAGAGGCTACCAAGGGGGTCTGTCTGTCTCCAGGTGGGAATCACAGCCCAGACACCTCATCCCACCACCGAGGGTTCAGCACCAACACAATAACCCTGCTCAAACCTCACCTTGTTTAAACAGCATAGAAACAAGCAAAGAAACCTGCAGGGAGAGGAAGAAGCACCAAACAGGACAGAAGGAGCCGTGAGTACCTGTCAGTGCAACCTTTGGTGCTGTTTTGGCACTTCTTTGGGTGGAAGGGGGAATGGAAAAGAGCTGAGGGTCGATGTTTTGCACTGGGTGTTCAACCACAGACCCACTGCCACTTTCTGAGCAGCAGAAATAATACAACACAGCCCCCAGGTGCAGTTTGGTTCTGATTTATTCTGCATTTCAAAAAATAGATTCTGAAAGCAAAAGAATCCTTCAGAGGGCAAGAAAAAACATTGTGAAAGGCAAGAGGAACATCTCAGTGGGCATCCCTCCACCCTGCCACCACTGCATCCCAGGGATCACCCAAACACCTCCCTGATCTGGCAGCAGCAAAAGGCACCTTTTCCCAGACCCCTCAGACCCAAAGGAGGGTTCCTTCACTTCACACAGCCTTGGATCAGTTGTGCAAGGCCAATGGGAGGCTGGCTTGTTGGCCCAGTATCCCCCAACTCCATCAAGACACATATTTCACTTGTGCTGGTGTTGCTTGGTCAGGTACAATGCAAAACATTCCAAGCCACGTTTGAGGAACTCTACTAGAAATCGTATTCCTGCCCACAAATCCCATTTTCCTTTATGACTGATTGCTGCTTTCCCTTTATCCAGTTCCTTACACCGTTGATTCTGCTGGTACCAACATCCCCCATCTTCATCAACTACACTAAAAATTTCCTATGTCAGACTTATGTGAAACTCTTGATTTGAATTTTTTTTTTTTTTGCATAGAAAAGTAAGTTGGAAATGCTGGAAATTCTTGCATAAAATCTCACATTAGTATAGCATCATTCCACAGGTGTGCCATGTGACGAACTTTTAAGAAATAAGAATGAAAACATCAAGAAAATCAAGGTGTCCTTTCAAGACCTTAAATTCTTCCATTCTCTAAGATATCCACAGCAAATCTGTTTTTCTAGCCTGGGTTTTCTTTGCTGTACATCAGCTGTGCAACCTCAGTGCAATTATTCTGTATTAGCATAAAAGGATTTTGCAATGCAGCATTTGGCTGAGTTACCACTAGAGAGGTGAACAAAGCACCCGGAATTCTGCCTGCCCAGGCAGGGTCTGCACTCTCCTCTGAGAGCAGCTCATTCTCAGGCACGTGTTCTCCATCCTGCTCTTCAGAGCATCTTCTACAGGTTAATTCTTTCCCCCTGCACAAGCCGTGCTCGGAAGTTCCAAATATCCTTCAAAAGAAAAATGAGACAAAAGGAAAGTCTTGAGGGCCAGCAAAAGGAGTGACCAGGATTCTAGTTTACAGAGATGGAAATAAAGGATTACATAGTCCTTAGAATCTTGTGAAGGTGAAATAAGGGCTGGGTACTCCTCTGGGAGAACATTTCAGCTCTGCTTAAATGAAAGCTTAAAGTTATATGAAAGCACAGACACTTCTTTGAGGCTTGTAAGGGCACCACCTCATTTCCACTCAGGAGAAGGAGAGAGCCTCACTGTGTATCCCTTTGGATTTCTGTGGCCCTAATTAACCCCAGGAAGTGAAAGCCAAGCAAGCTGTGACTTTACAGACAGGTAAGATCAGGCTTGCAAAACACAGCTGGGCACCCCCCATACCCAAGCACACTGGAGGAAAACAAGCAGAACAGAACAAAAACCTTGCAGGTGTAAAAGAAAGTCCTCTCCTCCAGAAAGACCTAAATATGTAGATTTTAAAAGAAAATTGCTGCCTATCACCCTTAGATTTTACTGCCTTTATATTGGCTGTGCACGTTAGGGAACTGCTGTGGATTAAGAAATACACATTTTCACCCCAGTAACAAGGTTTATTTTTTTCTCAGTGGCTGGACCCCTGAAGAACTTAGATTTGCTTTCCATCTTACTCAATGGTTTCAGTTATTCAACAAGAGTCCATTAGTCCCATTTTTTTTTTAAGGCAGATGTGTATCACTGCTGACAAACCTGCTGTAGCCTCAAGTCTAAACAACTGATGTGAGGTTATATTTAACAAAAAAAACATCAGTCAGATGTGGCTACCTGGTGTAAAAGGAAAATCCACAAGCAGAGCTGGAGGAGGAACTTCTAGAGCTCAAGGGATACAAAGGAGCTGCCAGAGAGCAAGGCCATTTCTCCACCACAGCAAGAAGCAGCATTATGAGGAAAAAAGGCCCCCCAAAAACCTGCCAATCATCTCCTAAACATCAGGTCTTTTATCCTGCCAAACACCTCTGCTTGACACAGCCTGGTCTGCCAAAACGGGCACAGGGAAGAGCACAACTCTGCCACACAAGAAAGGGAACTGAGCTGGTTTGTAAGTAAGGACATTGAGCCAAGTCTCACCTTGAGCTCCATGGAAGTCATGTTGTATTTCTTGCGGACCATTTCTTCCAGTTCCTTCTCCAGGTGCTCCTGGCTCGTGTTCTTGACATCAATGTAGTAGCACTCTGAGCTGGCGAAGTGACAGCTTATGCTCTGTGTGAGGAAACTGGGCATCACTCACTGCCACATGGATCACAAATGATCCCAGACTGTGGACACCCCACTCCTTCCTTACAGATCGTGTCAGCAGATTCCTCCCTCCCTTCCAAGCACTCCTCTCCTGAGAGTGTCCCCTTGGAGAATACTCTGGATTGCTGACATGCTGACATCCTTCTCTTCTCTCCCAAACAGTCTCCCAGCATTAGCTGCAGTACCTGATCTCAAAATACCAGCATGGGAATAGGGAAAGCCAGGGCTGGAGCAGACCTGTGTTCAGTAAGGGTTCTTATTTCATGCACCCAGACAGCCACAACAACTCCTTTACTTTGAAATCACCAATAAACTGCTACTGGGGCTGAAAAGAACAGCCACACAGTAGGCAAAACAAAATAAAAATAGAGCACTCTGTGTCACAGTGCATGAATGAATCCCTTCTGTGACAGGGAGAGGTCTCCACAGGAGGGCACTTCTGCCTGTTAAATAATCCTGATGAGAAAAAAAATCATGTGTAATCAAATATTTAAAGAAAAAAAGGTTGCAATATCATATAAACAAAAATTATTTCCTGGATGATGGAGGCTCCTACTATTGAGAGATGAGATGTCAAGAAGGCAGGGGGACTAAAGTTAGGCAAGCTTCTGATATTTGGGACAGCTGAGAGGGAACTATTGGAAAAGCAAGTGCAGCCAGCCAGGCTTCAAAGACAGCATTGAATTTCCACTCCTGATCTGTTTTTCTCAAGCAGCTCTTCTCCCAGAAGACAGATGTTTAAAAATAAAACAATTTAAAAGAGAAAAGGGAGTGCAAAAGTGCATTAGGAAGACAAAAACACATTAAAAGATTTGTCCACATATTCACAAGCTTCGAAAAGTGGGGGATAGTCTGATCAGTTTCTTTAAAAAATCAAGACTATGACAAACTGTACCAAGAGATGATTTCCTACCTTTCGAAAACCTGCTGTCTTGTTTATCCCAGAGCCATGAAAGAGCAGGGGATGAAAGAATACCGTGTCTCCCTTCTCCATGACAAGGTGAACCTTGGGAGTCTTATTGTCCTCATCAAGCAGCCCATGGAAGAGTTTGTTGGTTTTACCCTAGGAAAAAAGGCTGAATTGAAATCACTCAGTCAAAATTAGAGCAAGTGCTGATTCTCAGCATGAGGGGCAGCAGGGACAACTTCAGATCTGCTTTAGATCTGGGCATTTGGTATAATCTATACCAAACTAAAAGCTTGCCCGCTTGCCCATCAGTCTTTCTACTCCAGGCCTGAGGTACAGCAAACTACTTTTTTGGACCTTCTGCAGCTGGATTTGGACAATTAAGAAGATTTTGCAGCTGGAGAGAACAGAGAAGAGCACTGGGGAATACCACAGGTGTGGCCTGATGCCACTGCTGGGGTCCAGCCTTCTGCACCCAGTATAAACCTCACTAACTCCAGGTCAGGTCAGGAGACATCCATTCTTAATAGGAAGATACCACGTGACATTTAATTGCACCCAGTTGAACTGTATCCAACTTCTCTTCAGAACAGTGCACATGCTACCAGGCAGGAACAAATTCACAGGAGGAGAGAGAGTCCTTGGACTTGGCAAGGGCAGTGGAAAACAGTGGCACATGTTTATGCTGTTACACCATGCCACGCTGGATATTTCCTAGGTGAAGGTGGGAACAGAGGCAAATCTACCCAGGTCACAGGGAGTGAGGCCAACCAAGCAACTCCCTCCCAAAAGAACATCAGCATTTGCAGGAACAGGAAAACAAAAAAATCACCAAAAATCTCAGCTTTGACCTGCACATCCTCCCTCCACAGTGAGCTCCTCCCAGCTCTTTCCAAGCCCTCTGTGACACTCTACCTCCCACTTGGGATAGCCATGAGGCTTCAGGGTTGTCTTGTGTGTCCCAGGCTGCACGACCAGGCAGCCGTTGTCCTGGTCAGCCCTTTCCATGGCAGTCCAGGCACAGACGATGCGGGACGCGGGCCGGAACGGGAAATAGTGCAGGTCCTGGTGCATGGGGTGCAGAAAAGTCTGCTTGTCTGCAAAACAAGTTCAAAACCTTCAGCCTCACCAAACAAGACACAGCCTTTCCCCTTCCTGTCTAACACAGCCTCAGGAGCTTCTGCTGGAGACACTCAGTGTCCAGCCCACCACGGCCTTGGAAGACAAGTGGGTGAGCTGCCACCCCAAAATGGACCACAGTGGTGGCTCTTGGGTCAGCAATGGCACAGGGACACAGTAAAAGCCAGGAGGCTGTTTGGCTGTGACCCCTCAGAAGGCTCCTTTTGCTGGCCTTCACCACCAGCAACCCCCATCACGTTTTCAGCACTCATTTTGGCTGCCCTCCACTTTTGTGAACTTTAGTCAGCGCCACTTTGCACAAACTTCCCCAGTACAAAGACTTCCAACGAGCCATGCTGTCTGCAGGCACTTGATGTTGCAAGCAGAATCAATGCTGCCTGTGCTGCACACACCACATGTTTATTTAGCCTTCTCTTTAAAAAAAGGAAAAAAAAATCTCAATTTATGGACTGCAACCTCCCCAGACAACCTCCCCAGCATTATCAGCCTTCGCCCTAAGGGCTTTCTTCCATCAAGTCTAAAAGAAAATAAATATTCCTGAAGCTTTGTTTGTTATTTCTTTCCCCCCATGGAAATGGAAACATATCATCCTCATGAAAATAGCCTTTTACATATTATTTATATAATTATTTTGCCATTGATTTTGCTCCTTAAATAGATACAGTTAGTGTATTTCTGCCTATCTAGTTTGCCATATTATTTAGACTTTGCACAGCCCTCAAAAACTCTCATGAGTTTTCTCATGTTATCTCATTAAGCCAAGCTAAAAAGAAAATAAGCTATTACCAAAATGGCCTTGTGAATTTTCAAAGTTACATTGTTTTAAGTTGTCTCTTCTTTTTTTTCAAACAGCTTTTCTAAAACATTAAGTTCAGTTTTGGCCAGACAGACAGCATGCACACAACAGTTTATCTATTTCCCTCTTATCCAAGTTTTCCTTACCAGAATCTGGAAGTTTATTTATCAGCATGGTGTGCATTGCCATGATGTTTGGCCCTGTGAAGCACTCGACGTATTTGAGGACCTACAGGGATGAAAACATTAGGAAAAAAAATATTAGAAATGTAAAAACCAATAGAAAGGATGCAGGATAGGAGGCAGGATCTGGCATGGCACACAAATGGGCATGGCGGGAGGAGACAAGGCAGAAGATGGTGCAGCAAGCAGCTGGGAGGGCTGGAAAAGATGGGGAAGGTCGTACTTCCACAAAGCTATGGCTGCTGCCACAACAGGAATATTGCCTGCAAGGCTGGACCTGCCCAGGGAGAGATGTTTGCCTGGATAAAAGTCATTCAGAACACGTTGCTGACCTGTCCTACTAGCCTGGCATGGTTTGGGCTAGTCACATTCCTGACTGGCTCCTCCCCACGGGAGCAGAGCAGCACTGCTTTAAGCCTTGTGCCCTGACCTCCACCCACTCCGTGTTCACACTCCTAAAAGGGGGCTTGATCTTCCTCCCTCACATGTGTGCTCATGGGAGTGACAGACAGGGGCTCTAAGGGATAAAGAGTAGAGCTTTGGTGAAACCAAAAAAAGCTTTTTCACATAGGCATTAAAGCATAGATACATTCATACAGGCTCTTCCACCACCCCCCACCCCCTTCTGATGGGTTTTAACTTCGTCTCACCTCGGGCAGAGTGCAGTATCTGAAGAGCTCTTCATCTTCCTGGAAGTCCTGCACTTTATTAACCACTTTTTCAGACTGGCCAAACTGGGATCTCAGGGACTCGTCTTTCATAATCATGACTCCTGGTGGATTCACCTCTCTTTTACAGATCCTCAGGAATTCCTTCCTGCAAAGCAGAGGGAATGCCCATGCTGGGAGGATCCAGCCATCTCCACCTTCCCAGAGCTCCCTCGGGATGCTGCAGCACACAGGACCCCCCAGCTCCTCAGGCAAGTGCCCTGTACCTGAAGCGCTCGATGTCTTCATCAGAAACAAGCTTCTTGATGAGCAGGTACCCGTTGTCTTCATAGAACTGCCTTTGCTCTGTGGTGAGGAGATCATTGTCCAGGGTGTAGCTGAGACACAAGGAGAGACACACATTAGTAGGACTGGGCAAAACAACAGGAGCAGCAGCAGCGAGACCCAGCAGGAAGATGGTGCCATGTGGGGGATCAGCAGCTGATGGGGATAATGGGTGTGAAACCCTTCCCTCCTGCATGTCCCCTTGGCTCTGCTCTTGGTGCAGTGTTTCCCATGCCTCAGGAGAGCTGGCATGGTGTGCCCGTGGCTGTGCAGCATCTCTGCCCACAGACACCCACCATTTCTCTGACAGAATCCAAAGCAAACCCCCTCAATGCCCTCCGAGGTGAAGGAGTGAGCAGGAAAGCTGGGATGGGTCCTCAGCAGCTTCACTCTCAGCAGAGATACTGAAGAACACAGGAATAGGTTCTGCTGTCAGGTCATCCACTCAGGCACTTTCCAGATGCATTGTGAAGCTCTTTTATTAAACCACAGTTAAACAAAGGAGACACCCTTGCCAAGTCTTGTCTATTGATCAGCATGTGTGCTGGGGGTAGAGAAAAGAAATGAATTCTGAAAATTGGGGTGGTTTTATCTCTACAAAGGAAAATAGATCTTACCAAAACCTCCCTGAATGAGGAACAACACTGACTTGGGCAGAAGTAGGAACACTTATCTGGGATGGAAGTTAAGGAATATACAATCAAATAGTGTAAAATATCTATACACATGAGTTCTGGATCCTACAATGGTGCTCATCTTGAAGCAAAGTGCTGTCCTGGACTTTCAGTTCACGTTATTGTTAATTCTGCTTCTAAAATAATAATTTAAAAATATTCTAAAATTTAAAAAAAATCAAAAATTATAATAAAGCATTAGGGATGAACCTGGGATTTCACATTCTTATGCACTGGTGCAAACCCTCACCTTCTCTCCAGTTACTACAGAGATCAGGTCCCTGCCAAGCTTGATGGGGATAGCAGGAAGAAAGGAGAGTTATGGGCTTGTCCTTCACCTCAATTCATTTCAACAGGTTTAAATAAACACAGGGTGTGCTCCTATGAAGACAGGCATTCTCATCAACAGGGTAATTAAACCCCACTTGCTAAAGAAGCCTCACAAGACTTTTGGGTATGGTAATGAAGCATCATCCAGGGGCAAGGACAAAAAAAGAGCATTTTGTGCAGATCTTTTGATGTTTGCTTTGGGTTTTTATGTAAACCACTGACTTTCCTTTACAGCTCACCACTGCCTTGCAGATGTGCCAGAGAAACATGAATGCTTTGGGAATAAGAAAAAGGTTTCCTTACAACAGTTGTGTTTGTGGTCCCCACACCAGGTAGCTTAAACATTATCTGGTCAAGAGTCAAATACGGTGGGAGAAGAAACACAACACACACAAAACTGTGTGGCAAAAATGATGAGCCAGAGGGAGGCAAAGCTGCTGAGAACTGGATGGAAGAGAGAGGGAAGGAAGACATGGGGAGACAAGGTGGAAACCACCACAGCAGGTCCCAGAGCAAGGGATTCCCCAACTGAGGGCACTGATGCTCCACACACCACATTTCAGGTCCAGTTTCAGTGAAAATGGGACTCTTGACCATTCAGGCTTTTAAATGTCCCCAGGCTTTCAGTACCTCTTCCCCTCTCTCACTGGTTTTGCTTCTAACATTTGCAACACCCAGAGGACAAGTTTGGGTTGCCTGGACAATGGAAACCAAGAGGCACAAGCTGGGAAGGAGCTGCCACCTCCAGCAGCTCACTTTGGTAAAAGCACAGAGTATTTAAAACTTTCCCCCTTTTCCTCACACAACCCTTTTGGGAATAGTATATTCACAGGCACATTATCCAGCTACACAGTCAATATAATACTTGGCACCACTCAGAAGCAAGCAAACATTTATAGAGGCACCAAAGCACAGGCACAAGGTTCAACATCCCCAGAAGCTTTCCCAAAGAATCTCCCTGCAGCTCCTCAAGGGATGGTGCAAATTCCTGCATATTCACAAGAAGCACAATACACCTGCAGAGTTCTCTTAGAAAACCACCTCACAGGCCCCTGGTGAGATGGTCCTGGCCCGACAGCCACCACTGTGCCAGCAGCATCACGGCTGGACCTGAAGACACCAAACACCCAAACCACTCCAGAGGTGCAGCTTTCCAAATCTCCACTTTGCCTGCCTTCTGAGGAAACCTTCACTTCTACAGCTGCTGAGCTGTTTTTCCACTGGTAACCCCAACCCAGGCAGCACTCAAGCTGAACTCACAGCTGCAGGAATGCAGGTCTTCCACAGGCACTTGGAATGGGGCTTTTTCCCAGCTGCCTTCCTTTAAGGAGGTGAGTGCTGGTGTTACTGGTGCAGCACTCCCCTCTGGCTGCTACACCAAGTTTGAAGGAAAAATCTGCCTCATTTCACCTTCTTCTCCTTCCTGGGGCCATCGAGAGGACTCTGAAGACAGAGTTTTTACAGTGATACACACAAACAACTCACCTTTCAATATACCCATACAACCAACACACCAACCTCCAATATACCAAACCCTAAGAGCAACTACAGGAGGAAACTGGGTGTCTACCAGATGGTATTAAATTCTATATTCTGCAGGCTTAAACAGAGATCAGGATGCTCTTTTCCAGGCTGGGAAGCTGGGTTAGGGTTGGGTTTTCCAGGCTGGGCTGTGGTGGCAGAAGGCAGGACACCCCAGGGTTTGCAGGGCTCACTCAGCAGAGAGGGCTGGGCACACACACTGCACCCCAGCAGGGCAGCAGAGACCCCACAGCTGGCATTTTGTGTCTCTGGAGGTGACTGCAATTGCTATCAAGACATTTCTCCTTTTGTTAAATGAGAGGCACTTTCTGGGAGGAAAAGTGACTGTCCTACCCAAATCACCCAAGCCAGAAACTGAAACAAAACCAGTGCACTGATGTACCAAGTATCAAAAAAAATCTATTCTTACTATATTCTGGTATTTACTTTACCCACACACCTTTCCATTTACTTTATCCACACACCTTTCTTGCTCCAGCCCAAATTAGTCCCATTTTTGTCCAAATATCTTGGCAACAAGACTCAGATTCAAAACCAAACAGTTTTGTGCAGCACCTCTTCTTACCTCCTCTCTCTTTACAACCAGGGTGTTTTTTCCTAGCATGTATTTCTAATTTTGTGTTCCTACTTGCACCTTTGTGTTATGGCAACAAGTGAGTCAACAACTACCCATCTGTCTTCATATTTTTAATAATCTGAAGACTCCTACATCCTATTTGATCAAATCCTTTTCTCCTATTTATTATATCTCAGAGGTAACTTGGTGTTCAGCTCTCACTGTGAAACAGCACCTTTTTTATTTTAAAGGCAAGATTTATGGCAGCAGCGTTAAAAATACTCCCAGCAAGCAGTCTTTATTTAACTTTTGGAGCCTTGGGGGCAGACCAACATGAAATCCTCTCTGCCCTGGTTCCCTTTGATGCATCACAAAGCTGGTGCCCTCCAACATTCCCACCCTGGATCCCACCTGCAAACCAAACCTGGGTGTTTTTATCCTGCTGCTGCTCCGCCAGGCAGGTCTGTACCTTTCAACAAAGGTCTTGCTGTGCAATTTGTAAGCCACACAGAGTTTATCCCCCCAAAAAAACCCTTAAACCTCTCGGGGGAGAACGGGGGGCTGGCAAGAGGCTCAAGAGATGCACATCCCACCCCCGGCGGGCTGCGAGGGCTGGAGCTCAGGGGCTTTTGGGTGGGGTGAACCCAAAATCCCAGCTGGGGAGGTGCTGCCTGGGTCACCACCCCATAGCCAGGGCACGGCGTAGGGTGCCCCCCTTCCCAGCGCAGTGTCCCCCCCTTCCCAGTTCACTGTCCCCCCCTTCCCAGCGCAGTGTCCCCCCCTTCCCAGTTCACTGTCCCCCCCTTCCCAGCGCAGTGTCCCCCCCTTCCC
>JAWWMO010000043.1:5637889-5667599 GCA_035047845.1 Dendrocincla fuliginosa
ATGTGGGATGTGGAGTGTGGGATGTGGGATGCGGGGTGTGGGGATGTGGGATGTGGGGATGTGGGATGCGGGGTGTGGGATGCGGGATGTGGGATGTGGGATGCAGGATGTGGGATGCAGGATGTGGGATGTTGGATGTGGGATGTGGGATGCGGGGTGTGGGGATGTGGGATGCGGGATGCGGGATGTGGGATGCGGGATGCGGGATGTGGGATGCAGGATGCGGGATGCATCAAACCCCCGCTCATCCCAGGGGGTAGTGCTGGGTGGCCTCTCTGTCCGGCCACATTTGGTGCTTTTGAGTGAGAAGAGGGGAAAGAGCAAAAACAAGGTGTTGCAATGCAGCATCTGGGGAGGTGGGAGAGGAAGGGGAAAAGCCCAGAGGAGGAAACCCAGGGTAGGAATTGGGGGAGGAAGCATTAAAAATGGGCAGCTGCAAATAGAGGTGGCAAAAAAAATAAGGTGTATAGACTTGGTATTCCCCTGAAGCTGCAATATGCTTAAAAGTGAGATATTCAATATACCCTGTTCTTGGCATACTCTAATCTGCCTTGATAAGCACCGTGAGTGCATCAGCAAAGTTGCACCATTTCCAGCAAACTTAACATGCTCAAGAATATTAAGGGACTGAAAACAGCCCCATGACTAAGACCTGCACAGCAGGATCAGGACGTTGTTTTTGTTCTCTTTCCATGTGTCCCTGAGCCCAGCATGCTGTGGAGCTTCATCCCTCCAAAATGGACTTCATACCAGTTTGTGGCATTGGTGTGACACCCCATCCTTCCAGCCCTATGCTGTGAGCAGATCCTGCTGGAAGGCAGCGTATCTCCTGCTGGAATTTGCTGTCCTTCGTTTTATCTCTCTCCCTGGACCAAGGGAATTCATGTCTGACCAGGACAGGGCAGAGGTGGGGACAGACATAAAAGCTCTGAGGAGGGTGAAGGTGGGAGGAAGGCCATGTGCTGCCAGCTCCAGGTCCAGCCTTGCAGGCTGCTCTCCCAGGAGATGGAGAAGTTGGAGGTCTGGAAGAGAAAGCCAGGAGAACAGAGAGAAATGGTAAATTGAGGGCAGCAAACCCAGTAACAAAACCACTGTCATAATATAAATGGCATTGTGCTATGAGGACTGGAAGGAAATTACACCAAGAATTTCCATTATTTTGCCAGCCCCATATTGAAAATAGTTCTCACATTTGCCAGATTGTTCAGAAAACCCTCACTCATGAGCAATCCAGGCCCTGCTCCCAAAGAGGCACCATCATGAATCCCCTGTAGCCCCAGATAGTCTCATGATGGCAGGGTGTGCACCAAAACTCTGCTTCACAGCTATTTTAGGAAGCTTAAGTCCCATTTCGCAACAGGTTTTGCTGGAATTCAGGGTGACATGTTGATGGATCAAAACCTCAGCTGTCAATATATTTAAGCTTCATGTTAGTGCTGCAGATAAACAGAAGCCAGGGCATGGATAGGAAGAGCTCCTGAACATAACCTGTATCCTAAAAGCGTGCTCCCTTGAAAACTCCGGGACAAAACTCCCCGTGATTTAAGTAAAGACATACCAGAGCAGGTTTACATGCCCCCTTTGTGGCTCTCATGGCCAGTGGTTCCAGGTATGCTCCGTGGAGTCACTGCCTTCAGGGGCTACAACAAAACAGGCTGTTCACAGAAGTGACAAACCAGGTTAGGAACCCAGAAAAAACCCTCTCTAAACAATTTAGTGTGGTCACAGAAGAAGGAGTACAGGCACTGTGAGGGGACAACTTGCAGCTGCAGTGACAGCAGCCAGCCCTTCACTGCCAAGGGAACCAGACCTTTGACTCATGAATTGCAGGAAAACTCTTACTCAAAGGTAAACAGAAAGTTAATAAAAGGCCCTCAAATCAAACTGAAGTGAGGAGGAAAAAAACCCCAACAAAACCTAAACCCACAGAGTAATAGTTTTATTACTGAAGTCATAATAATAACTGCACTGAAAGGCCTATGTGTAATTCAGATATATGCTGCAATTGCCTTTACAATCCAAACTGGAACAGGAACCTCAATAAATCTTCATCTGTTTAAAAATTTAAGTAAAAGTCCCATCAAAAGGATGAGGCAGAACAATGTTACACATGCCTATTCTGGCATGGACCTGTTTGCAATGTAGGTATTTCTGCCACAGGTGTTTGACAGTATCTTATGCAAAGATGTCTTTAATACATCAGAAAAAAATGAACAAGAAGTAGTGATTTGGCTGTACTGGTTTAGGAGATTGAGAACTAGGGTGCTTTTACACATACATAATACATCCCTGCATAGATATATATAAAATCTTAGAACATCCTGAGTTGGAGGAGACCTACAGGACCATCAGTCCAGCTCCTGGCTCTGCCCAGGATACCCCAAAAATCACACCCTGAGTCTGAGCGTGTTGTCCAAAGGCTCCTTGCACTCTGTCAGGCTTGGTGCTGTGACCACTTCCGTGGGAAATCTCAGTGCTTCACCCTCTGGGTGAAGAACCTTTTCCTAATATATGCATTTTTAAACAAGAACCTCAAAAATTAATCTCTCTGTGCACTGAATAAATAAAATTATTCCTTTCTACTTACAGCTCCTCTGGTTATCCTGGTAATACTACCAGTAACTCCCACTTCACTGGACCACCCTGTGGTGTTGTATCACACCCCAAAATGACTCAGGACACCTGAGCCACCTTGGCACTGAGCAGTGGGTGGCTGAGGTGACTGCCCTTTCCTTGTACCCTCGTGCTAACGCAGTCCACGATCGAACTTTAACACAACAAAAGATTGATCCCAGGCATTGCTGCCACCACTCAGGGCTGCAGGTCCCCTCTGGGGACCACACAGTGACACCACGGTGGCTGCTTGTGGTGTAGCCATACACCCTAAAAACAAAGGTATGTGGACACGTGAGAAACCCCATCCTTTGCAGCTAAACAGCCCAGAGTGAAAAATTTTCAAAGCATTGATAAGCCTCACTTATGGTAAGTACAGGCTGAATCTCATGACCATAGGAAAAGAAACAAGGGGGAAATTGTTAAGAAAGCTGATGGTGGCATTAATCATTTTATTAAAATGGATGGCATTTAACAGAGGCTGTGTCTTTGCAAAGTACTTTTACAGCCACGTCTGTCAGTTTCCTGAATTTTATGGAACATTTTTATACAGCTGGTTTGCATTTGGCTTTTAGTTTTAATGTTTTCTGTTCATTAAATCACGAAACTAATAAAACCTAAACGATTGAGATTTCTCCAGCAGCACAGGAACGTTCCTAATGCAGTGTTATAATTTAATAAGCATCTCAATTGACTATTAAAATCCACATTATGATCAGAACTGTAATTCCAAAGATGAGGTCTTCTGAAAGCTTAATTTACTATGGTGGGAAGTGGCAGCTGCTCCAACTCAGCAAAATTAGCTTTTTTAGCTGAAATGCCAGGGAAAACAGATGTAGATGAGACAATAACAAGAAAAACAAAATTCACCGCCAACACACAGGTTCATTTCTCATCACAAGATTCAAGGAGGGATTCTATGGACACATAAGCAGTGAAAGGGAGGAAAAATAAAATATGGATCCAACAGAGAACAGAACAGGGACAGTGAGAAAGGACATGGAAAAGGTCAGGGGTCTCGATGACCTCTGTGCCTTGGGCTTTGCTCTAGTTTTTGGGCTCTGCTGAATTACAAGATTTGGGCAACCCCTGTTCTATGGAGGAGCTGCTGCCAGGCTTCTCTCCAGCTGTCCCAAACTTCCGAACTGTGGGTGCCCACGCACTGCTAAAGACACAGATCCCTTCAGAAGTGCCAGAGACAAGTGGATCCATTGGGGCTCTGAGCAGAGAGTGTAAAAAACCCCCAAATCCTCCTTCATAGCTGGCTCTTGCAGTACCAGCTGCCCTCAGCAGCCAGTGAGCCGATGTGGAGAAGGCTCCTTCATCCTTCAGATGTTGCTCCTACTGCCGTCCCTCAGCTCTTGAGAGTTATCCCATTCTCCCTCTTGACCACCCAGCTGCTAAAAACACCTACCCAAAGGCTGAACAAGAGGGTATTTTATTACCTTTTCCCTCTTCAAGCACCAGCCACAGGGGTTGCCAATTACATCAGGTGCTCAGAATGCAGATGTTCACCCAAGTGACTCTTCCCAGCTGTTTACCAGATATTCAGTGAAAAATCAGTGAAACACTAAGCATCAGCCATCCTGCCCATCCACTCCCCCCCAGTCGCTCAGGCTTGTTATCCTCTCACTGCAGCACTCACACTAATTTTTGCATCTCCTAATTAGAAAAGGGTCAGTCCTGAATTTCTAGCAACACATGAAATCAAAATAATACCTTAAAAAAGGACAAAATTATTATAGCTTTATATACTGCTGTAGATTTAATTTAAGAGTGTTATTTTTTTGCTGATGCAGGGGGAAAAGCAAAAGGCTGAGGAAACCAACATATTTAAGAGAGAGAACAGATACTAACTTTCCAAGAATATATGCTACTTATCTTGATTAAGCTAGTGGATATTTCAATTACTAAATTCTTTCTCTTTAAAGATTTTCTTCACTCTTTTCACAACTTGGGAGTTTTACAAGCAGCCTTCTCGTATAGACTGAGGGATGGGAGCTGGTGCATGCAGAGGTTTTCATGAGTATGAAAACAAAATACATAACATTTGTGTGAATGACTGGGCATGGCTTTTAAATCACATTTGCTTTCTCACAGCTTTTTGATGCCAGCATCTCAAAAACCCCTTTGTTCAAGAGGAGATCTCTAAATGTCTTCCTTGAAGGCGCAGGACTTAAGACTTGCCAGCCCCCTGCAATATACTCTCCTCCAGCTCACCGTGATCTGCAGTCTCCGGTTTAGCACAACAAATCATTAATCTCCTTAGACAAATCACTGCCCACTAAGTGATTAGGTGGTGCTCACAGAGGACTTCCCAACTCAACACCCAAGCCAGGAAGCACTTTGGGATGTAAATTCCAGCCATCAGGAAGCATCAGAAGAGGCTCGGTTCACCCGAGGGGTTTTACTTGTAGATGTCTCACAGCAATTCTCCTCCAAAGTCCAGACGATTCTTGCAGAGATGGCTGTGAGTTTCCACTCACCTTGGCCAAGCAGCCTCTCCCCGCACACAATTCCCTTGGAGATGAACCTTCTGCCATTCAAGGCACGTCTAGGGAAGGAGAAAGGTTGTTTTCACACCTGGCTGACAAACTAACCATCATAACAAGTGGAAAAACACCATCAATATCTACCAACCAGGACCTTTTTCTGTCAGTGTCAGTTTAAAATACAACAGATCTTTTGACAAGCACTTCCATGGAGTAGTACTCAACTGTTCTGCACCCATCTGATCTCCTTAGGTAATTTTATTAGTTTAAAAAACCCCCTTAAGTAGTGACAGTCTTGTCTATGACCATAAAGAAAATGAACAGATGCCAGCTCCCTGGTTTCATATCAGGATACAGAACAAACTTCACAAAACAGGAGGGAGGAAAAAAAGTAATTAAATCAGTCTTTTTTTACAACCGGGTTTTGATGCTTTATTTTCAGAACTGCTGTGTAAAACCTAACAACTTTTTTTTTCTTTTTCTCAAAGCTAAGTCAAAAACTTGGTTTGTGCTTTGAGGCTTTTTCTTTGTAGTGAACACACAACTCTTGGACTTCATATCCAGGAAAAGGAGCGTGAGGGTCTGTGTGGTTTAAGCTGCTCCTAAAGGGGGGATAAGAAAAAAAAAATTCTAGCTTTGCAAAAGGTTGAGAACCCGAGTGGAAAAAAGATGAGCCAAGTTCTGCCAGAGATTCCATTAGGAGGAAGACTGGAAATTTAAACCTTGCATGATGCACAAGACTGGTTCAGCTGCAGTGACTCATGTTTCAGACAGAAGCCTTTGTAATTCTTGCTGCAGTAACGATTATATTCCAAGACTTTTTTTCTTCCTGGTCTGAATATCAAGGAGTGAATTCCAGAATCTGGGAGAAGCTTCACTAGAGCTGGTTTCGTGCAGTTCAGCAGAAGGATGGAGCAGTGAGGCTGCTGCAATGGGAAAAGATGGGCTCCAGCATCCAGTTCCAGGACAGGGCTGCTCAGGAGCCCTTGTCTGCTGACAGCAGGCACAGCCGGGAGCACTTGCAGAGGAAACGATTCAAAATGTTGCATACTTGGTGCTGGTAAGTAAAATAAACAAAATAAAGTGGGTAATATACATGGAGATAACCTGCTTGCCCCCAGCTTTACTCAAGGTTATCACTGGACAGCAGAGCTTGGAGAACTGACTAAAGGAGTGATCACAATTACCAGTATAATCACACATGCAATGAAATAAAAAAGCCCGAGGATTTCTCCTCCTTCCAGGGAATAATTAAGCTAGGAATCAAAAGTTCATGCACTTATACAAGAGCAATAAAAAAAATTAAATATTTATTTTGAATAACAAGCTTAAGTTCAAGCTGCAATGTTGGCAATGTTGGTTTAAAACACAGATCACAAAAGCGTGCAGAAAAATGTATTTGAGCAAAGAACAAAATAATACTAAGAATTATACTAAACAGCTGCTGATTTTTAAAGAAACAAAAAAAGGCTTGTAATCACTATACAAAATATAAAATGTATTAAACACTACCATCCACAGAACAGAGGTTTATTTTAGTTTGATTATATTTAAAAATTATTTGTGTAGTTATTTATATAGTGAATTGTAAATGAATATTATACAGTAACCTCCTTTTGGTCTGCAAAACCTTTGTTGCACTATAGCACATCCAATCACATTGCAAAAGAAAAAAAAAAAGAATTATTTGTCCTTACTATCAATAAAGAAAACAATCATTGATAATACAGTAAATATTGTCAGGTCTACAAATAATGAAATTCAAAATGACTCCTTCGACTCTGAAGCGCTTTCCATGCAAAAAGTCAGCACTTGCTGTTTAAACTGAGTGCACTACCAAGCAATGTCCAGGGTCGTAGATGCTCTTGGTAAGACTAAACCTTACAAAAAACCAAAAATTAAAAAAAAAAAAAAAAAAGAAAACTAAAAAAAATAAAAATCGAAGATTGAATGCAATCATGCAACCATCTTACTACTGGGTAACCCACTGTGTCGCCTGTCAATTTATTGCCTTTCTGGAATATCACTCAAGGCATCAAAATTAGACTCATGATAAATATACACATAATGAAAGGACACAAACTGCTATTTGACACTACTACTGGTAATGTCTGTGCTACGTGAAAGCACCTTTAAAAAGAGCCTATGCGGCAAGAGATAAGTGTCTAAAGATTCAAAATGAATCAACAGTATTGGATAACAATATAATTCTCAACTCAGAAGCTGCCTCAAGATTAGGTGCATCTTCAGTTAATGTAACAGGAAAAAAAGGCAATGGATTTTATTTTATTATTTGTATCCACTCATAGACTGACCTAAGGCCACCAGATGTGCAGACACAACAAGTTTTCTTTTCTTTTTTTTTACAGTTCTTTAAATTGTAGGATGATAAAGGAATAGATCTATTCAAAAAACAAACAGCTATTTGATCTCTATTAAGAGGTGGCACCGGGCGTGGGGTTCACGTTCTGCGTGGCCACCTGTGGTGCCACTTCTATGATCCGTGGCTTGTCTATAATCCTGGCCGTGCGGTTGCCCTTCTCCACGATGCCGATAATCCACGCTTGGTGGCCTTCGCCGTATTTCGGAGACTTGATCTCAGCGCAGAATCGTGCAGCCTGCTCTCGTGGTAAGCAGATGAGGAGGCCTCCTGGGAAGAGAAAGAGCACAGCATCAAACATCTGCTTGCAAAGCGTTTCGACCTTCACGTGCCAAATCCCTACTTGGACAAGCACTTGGTGACTTCAGTGGAGTCGGTTGAAATCCAGCGATTCCAAGAGAAGACACCATGGAAGTCCAAGCTCTTGCTTTGCAGCAAGGGGTCTGTGCCTGAATTCAGTGTTCAGTTTCATATAAGTGAAGCCAAATACACACAAAAGATGTTGGCAAAGGGACATGGTACTGATGCCAGCAAATGACATACTGAAACAACACCATCATTGTAACCTTCCACAGAGGACTGCAAAGTGCTTCCACAGAGAGACATTTTGGGTAAAGGTCATATGCAGATACCTGTAACCACATATTGGTGGCAGCTGATTCTGTGAGTAATCCCATGGCCTGCAATGAAATGATTCATCAAAGCAGGGACCACTGCCCTGCTGAGAATGCAAGAGGCAGGCTTGATCCAGTGCTGCCTGTGACAGTCCTTGTGACCCCTTTGAGAATTTTCTAACCTTTTTAGCCTTCCCTCTAAGTTTTTTAATCAGAAACAACTGAAAAATATTTTATTTATTAACAAATGCTTTCAGAAGCAGCATAATTAACTAGTTAGCAAGCCCACCATCCCATGATTAAGCCTCAAAGCACTTCCATTCTAAGTATCCCAAAGCACTGAAAAATGCGGCTTGGCAAGTGAATTGAAGATGTTTGGAGAACACAGGCAAGAGAGAGATCAACACAAACTGAAATTTGGGAACATGCTGAGGCTCACTTACTCTTAAAGAGTAATTTGACCCTCAGAAGTCATGCCATGAGCTCCAGCCAACCCCGGGGTAAAGGGCCACCTGCTGTGCTGGCCATCCTGGGCTCGGTGCCACCTCCTCCTCCACAGCCCCCAGACAGGCCCTTGGCACCTCGGGCACCTTTACATTTGACCTTGGCCACCTTTATGTTTGCTTTTCCAAGCACACAATCTGTCCTCTCAGTGGTGACTAAATGCCATGACAAAGAAGCAGCAACTGAACATGAGGAATTAATTATACAGATAAGTGGAAGTGCAAAAGCAATTTTTTTTCATTTCTATATGAAGAAAACAAGTGTGCCAGCCAGAAAATGTCCACCTCTCTGACATTTCAAAATAACATCCAGATATTTCCACCAAACACAACAATAACAAAAAAACCCATAAGCTTGAATGACAGCGCTTAAAATCTCTCCAGATGTAACAGACAAATCAATGGCAAAAAAATTATGTGACATTCCCATGGAAGGCTCTAAATCAAATTGAAGAGAAACTTACATCTTGATGCAAGTGAGTCAGGGAAGAGATTTACAAGAGATAGTGCAGAGAACGTACTAAACTATCCAGAAGGGAGGTGTACAAGTATGGCACAATAGGAAATAAGAGCAAGCACAAAAGTAATCTTCATTCAATTATCTTTTCCACACACACTCTGTTTCTTGAATTTTCTATCACTTGTACCTCTAGGGCATTACGATTCTTTGGCAAAATCAAACACATGTACAAAATCTCAGTTTCCAGGAGGAAAACAAAAAAAAAAAATCACTTCCACCTGCTGGCTGCTTCCCACAGTTTGATCAGTAACCCTTAATAAATGCCATGGGCTACTCTCGACCAGCCGTAAACTTCCTGTACACAGGGATTATATTTATTTCTCTGCTAGACTGACCAGTCTCATTAAGCCTTTGGGTAAGTCCTTAAGGTTCTGTACTATTTATTCTAGTCCAGTCTGCATTACTGGTGTTCCTAGCTGCTCTGGTTTTTGGAGGTTGAAAGGATGCAGATACTTTGTGTCTGTCCTGGCTTATCTTTTTAAAAATGTAAGTTTGTTTTTTTATTTTTTTTTGTAAGAGGTTTTGAACCGTGCTTGTCTTAACAGTACTGTAAGCAGGGAAGTGGACAGAGAACACTTCAAAAGCAGGCTAGACAAAGCTTTGCATTTAAGAGCAGAGATACAAATAGTTCATGAATCAAAACCAAGTGCCCTTTCTCCTACAATGCCTTACAGCAGAATGAGATCATTAGCCTGGCCCCTCATCAGGCACTGACACAGCCCTGCTTTTACACCCATCTGCCTGTTTCCACCAAATGTGCACAAACACCAAGATGCTGGGATAGCTCTAAAACAGCTAAAAAACATCATCTGACACCAGCCAGCAGCTTCAGAAGTTATTAGGACTGGCAAAAGTACACACATGCATGAATATCCCATACAGAGTAACTCTGTGACTTATCTCTGCAAGCAGCCACCGAAACAAACAGAATTAATTCTTTGGAAATGAACTGCCTGACTGCAACTTTAACCACCAGCAAAATCATGTAAAAGTGCAATTTTAAGGAAATACACTATAAGCAAGAGTGCCTGGAGGATAGAACGGATGATGTAATAGATCTTTTCAACACTGACTTTTGTCAACAGGTGGCCAGCAAATGCACACAGGCAAAAAACCCTATAACCTTAAAATCCATTCAAATAGCTTTCCAGTAAATTTCTCATTGCCTGCCCACTCTGCTGAAAAACATCTGTTCACAGATGAAGAAGCTACAGACAGAGCGTGTCTGGACGTTTAAGCCAATGGAGGAGAGTGTCTGTATTACAGTATGAACAGCCCTGAGCAGCCCCCAACAGGCTTCCTCACAGCTGGGTATAAGGCACAGGGAGGCAGATCCAGGCCTTCCCATAAATCAACCCCAGGACACAAGCGTGCAGACAGCCTGGGTCTGAATGAGCCATCCCAGCAGAGCCGGCCAGGGCTCACAAACTGCTGAGACACGTCAGGCTGTGCAGTGCAAGCCCAAAGCCTGTGTGACTGTGGTTATACAGCTTTCTGAGCAGGGCTGGTGTGTCCACGTGGCTACAGATCTTTCGAATATCTGGCAGATGCTGCTCTCACAAATCCCTGTGGTCACCTCTAATGCGAGAACCCCAGCACTGTGATGAAATAAAGCACATGTTCTGAGGCACCCACAGTTCACAAACCACCAGATATGTCTCGCTGGTTTTTCCATCATCATCCATCTCTGCCAAACACAAGCTGCTCAGTATTTCAAAGACACCTCTTGTTCTCGGTCCCAAAAGAGATGCTGAAATCAAGCATTTTCCACTTCCCAGCAGTGCATTCCTCTGCACCACTTTACATTCCCTCAGTGAACAGACAGAATTGGGGATCCCCAGGGAGCAGAATGGGCAGCTCTGAAGACTCAAGCGCTTGGTTTGTAGCTAAGCCATTCCCACACCAACTGCTATCCAAACCTCTGCTATAGTCACTCACCTGATAGAGCACCTTGAAGTTGCAGCTCTGTGTCCCCACTACTTTTTGGACTCTTTCCAACTGATAACAAATGCTTTCAGCACTCTGGGCTAGGTGGGCTCCTGGGTAGTAAGAATCTGTCTAGTGCTACCAACCTTATTGACACAGCTTGTCAAGCTGCCACCAGGTATTTCTGGTCCCTTCTTACTGATGCTGGATTTGAACACTTGGAAGGGTTCATGTCCCATATCCTGTTACACATCATCTGAGCCACAAGTCTCTGTAGGACAGAGTGTCCACTCAAACACAGATGGCCAAGGAACAATTCAGCAGATCAGCGTAAGTTATGTATTCACTAGGGGAAAAGTTAATGGCTCTCACTGTGATGCTTCTTTCACGATCTTTGGACTGTTTTGCTTCAAGGGGCCCCCTCTGTTGTAAACTGCAGAGAACTTTTTTTGAGAGCCAGAAGAAGGTGGGGAAATGAGGTAAGAGAAAAAGACAGATTTGTTGCTACATCTTCTCCATTTTCCAAAGAGAATGAAAGTCAAATTAAATTAGAAATAACATAATGGAACAGAAGATTCAGTGGGAAAGTAAAGTAGAAAAACTTCCAGCAGAAGACAGTGATCATGCTCATCAGAGAAGTGGCCTACTCTTAAAAAGCAACTTAAAAAACATCAGAAGTTCCTATCAGCTGATGACTCTGTAAATGTTTGCCCGTAGCCAGATCCTCAGTACAGTCTGTTGTGTTCACTGTCACTGCAAGTGGCAGCTTTATTAAACAGGGAACTCAAGTAACAAAGGGGTCAGAGACCAATTGGGGTTTTTTTTGCTAGTCACAGTCCCTTAAAGTCACATTTCATAAAAGTAAGGGAGAAAAGTCTATATTCTTGGATGTTTGTATGCTGGGGACAGATAAGGCCTCACTCAAAAGGACCGGCCCATTCATCACTTAAATTTCACAGATTTTCATAGTAATAAACCTAACACCACCCTTTGTCAGCCAAAACTACTGCTGGTAGCTTTCCCTGTGAGCAAACCATGCCAGCTGTGCTGGGATTTTCAGATATTCACTGTTCTGACATTAACAGGTAAGAGAAAAAAATAGGTTTCAAAAGAATTCACAATCATCACTAACTTCTAACTGCAAACTGTAGGGTCCCAGGGTTTCTACAACAGTGTTCCATGAGGAAGTAGAAGGCATTCAGAACAAGATGGTTTGGAAATCAGGCTGAAGAAGTCACTGGTGAACAGTTGTGTGGCTCATGCTCATTAGCCTGGCTGCGTGCCAAGCCAACTGTGCTTCTGAGTGCAAAACACACGATTTGAGCGTTTGAAATCAAACTCTAACATCGAGGTGTAGGAAGGAAAAGGGTGGCACAACTGTCACCTACCTGAAGTCTCTGGACAAGTCCCGTGCATGAGGCCAAACATGTTCCCACAAGCCTTGCTGACAGCAGCCATCTTGGCAAGAACGGGAAGGTTGTGGATAACAAAGGACACCTCGTTTCGCTGCTGCTTGGCAAGGTTTTGTGCATGGCCCAGGATCCCAAATCCTGTGATGTCTGTAGCTGCATGTGCATTGAAAGTGTGCATGAGTCCAGCAGCTACGAGAGAGGGAGGGGAAAAAAGGCCATTAAATCAGAAAAACCCCCAAATCATGTGGAAGAGCAACGCTTCGACAATATTGCACACAGTTGGAATGAAATTGAATACCTTTAATCCAAATCGGGTTGGGTTAAATTAATGAAATAAATAAAATCATGCTAGGAGAGAAATGGATACCACCAAGACAGCATGTGACACTTAAAAAATTCAACTTGTATTTAAGATATTAAATCATGCTGAAAATCTGTCATCAGAGTTGCATTTATGAGCATGCTCTGTTAGACATGTGCTACTAATTTATACTGGCAGTCCAAGAAACGGGTTTGCATCATATTCAAATTTCCCAAAGCTGAGGGCCAGAGAGGTTCTGAGCTCAGCTTTGCTTCACTAAGGGCAAGGATCAGACAGTCTTCTCACATCTCTTCCTCTGCCACTCGGAAATTGGTGACATCAGAACTCAAGTTCTGGATACTCAAAGTTTAAGAGCTTAAGAATAAAGCCTGTGGGCTGTGGGGGAAGGGTCCCAGCCTCCCCTCCTATGCATTCATGAAATTCCTGCACATTTTCAACTCCTGGGTGGGAGAAGGGCACCTCTGCATGCAGGACAATGGCGCTGGTTAAGAATATTTAAGTGTTGTTAAAGGTGACTGGTAAGAATGAGTGGAAAAAAACCAAAAGAGAGAATGCTTTGCTCTTCTCTAGTGCTTTCCAATACATGAGCAGGATTGAATTTTTTTCCATAAGACAATCCCATGTCATTTATTTTTCCTGGAAGGCTTTGTGAAAGAATAAAAAACCAGTGCGATGACATAAGAAATGAAAACTGAATAAAAGAGACATTTAACTATCCCTGTTCCTTCAAATGAGAAGTAAGGAAACACATAATTCTCTACTCTGTCAAAGATACTTTGAACAAATAGGGAAATCCTGAAATAAAATTACTAGGGTAAAATCAGAACCTTCCCTCACCCAAGATTAAAAAGAAAAAAATGAACCAGAGCAAAACCAGGAAAAAAACAAACAGAAAGCATGTGTTACATATTTCACACTTTGGAAAGCATGGAACAGGACTGGATTAAAAAAGGCAAAATTTAAATCAAAGCGTACATAAAATAAGAGCTTTTCCTTTTTTATTCAATTTCAAATTCTTTTAACCTTATCACTGTCAGGCCTTCTCTACACACAGAAGATAAGGAAAAAACCCAATATATGCCCCTTTAAAGCACCCTCTGCAGCACTCACATGAGTCATAATCATATCCAGCAGCTTTGTGTTTTCGCTGTATAATTAAAAGAGGGCTTAATTTGCTTATTTCACAAACACTGAACAGCAGAAGGATGGGGGAGAAGGCAGGGATAAAGTGGTTGTGTCACACTTTCCCATGGCAGTGAAATTAAATTTGGTATGAAACTGGAAAAACCCACAGGCCCCTTTCCCCCTCTTACCTGTTCTGTTCAGCCGTGCCATGTTCATCATTGCTTCCTGGTATGCTAGTTCTACGTCTTCTTGCGTTACCACGAGCTTGATTTTATTCCACTTTTCAGGCTGTTGGGTGAAATAAAGATGATTCTTTTAGATTTTCAGCTTTATATTTTAAAGCGTATCCTTACCAATTTAAAAAAAAATTCCTTAATCCAAAATGTACTTTTTAAAAAACTCAGTTAAAGAGGGCCAAAAGGTGCCACAGTCAGAGCTGTGTGCGCACTACCCTACTGTACCCAAGATCTATCAGGCCCTAAGCACCTCAAATTCTGCTTTCAGCAGCTGAGTGGAGTGGAATAAACTACTCCAGGGCAAAGAACTCCTTCAAGGCAACTCTCTAGATTGAATTTCCACAGCCAGATAAACAGAACTTGGTTGCTGGAAGCTGAGATTTGTAATCTCTGGTTTCTTTGTTTTAAGAGAATATTCTTGATTTCACACCTGGACACCTTGGTCAGGAAAGGCCACTGATACCCATCAGTCCAGGTCAGGGGAATGTATGCTAAGGCAGGATATTATCACTCTGGTTTAGGATTAAGGAACTTTCACTGGCCTCCTTTACAGTTTAATATCAACATCCCCTTCCATCCATTCTCCAGTGTCTTGTATGGACTCATCTTTATCACATTCCAAGCAATGCTTTTCCTCCCAGAAGGTTTTCAGAACAATTTAGGAAACAGTACCTTTATAAAGGGCAAATGTTTCATTCAAAGCTGAAGTGATTCCAGATACAGAATGAAACAAAGCAACTACTTAACTGTTGAGCAAGACTACAAACTAATTTAACGTTCCTTCTTTTTTTTCCTAATGAAGAAAAAAATTAAAGATAATTGAAAGTAAACAAATACAGGACTTTTGAAGCCAAAATGCCTACACTGCCATTCCACAGAGTAAATGCATAGAACAAACTTCTTTCTAAACCAAAGGTGCAAAATGTACTAAGACTTGATAAATGATGCTGCACTGGGGAAGGACCTTGTCTTAAATAAGCTCTGACTTCAAGGGGTGTAAGAGAGAATCCTGAAATGGCAAAGGGGGGAAATACTGGTCGGCCAAAATAAATAAATTGTTAAAGAGCAAGGAATGGTGGCAGTGCAATCAGTTTCTGAAATTAGGTTGAACTGGATCTACCAATTAAATAAGAAAAGCATTTTTGCTTACATAAATGAGAGACCTGGTCAAAAAGTAAAATGGGACTGTTACAGAGATGACAGAATGGTGATTATGGGAATGGAAATCAGGAACAACGTGGAAGCAGAACTCAAGGCTGAAGCCATAAGAGCCACAAACACAGGTAGGATACAAACAGGAAAATTCCTCCGACTACAGCAAATACTGGGGTTAATCAACAGGGAACAAAGGCAGAAAAGTTCACAAAACTCTAAAACAAGTTTTAAAAGCAAGCTTAGGTTTCCAAACTGAAGGGTCTGTAGACAACAGGAAGGCCTAGAAAACCCTCTCTGAAGGGGCACATTACATTAACCCTTCCTGCATTTAAGCTGAAAGAGGAAAAGCAAAGGGATGGCAGTTCCCACTGTGGGGCAGCCTGGCTGCCAATGACTCCATTCCCCCTGGCACAACATCCCTGAGCTGGTCCCCGGGGGCCCCACAGAGCCCAGCTCCCTGCAGGCTCTGCACTCTCTTCCCAGAAACAGCTGGGACTGCCTGGCAGTGCTGGCAGCAGCCAAGCAAGGAGGACAAATTTCACCTCCATTTGGATCTTCCTTTCGCTTGTCACCAGAAACATGGTCACTTCTGCCCTGTTTAAATACCTCAGCTTTTAGATTGCTGGGGGTTTTTTTTAAATTTGTTTCAGCCACGTATCTCTACACTTCCATTTTCCTTTCTTCCTTATGCATAAACCTGATGTACTATAGCTTCTCCCACACACTTTTTAACACAAACTCCAATTCCCTACCAAAATTTGATTTATAGGTGGATTTGTGATGGGTAGTTCTAGTTTCCCTTACTCTTCCACAAAACAAATCTAAAGAAAAGGCAACACAGCTACTCAGAAATTTTCCTTCCACAACTGAAGTTACATTCTGTTTACACATAATGGGAGGATTGATTTCCTTGCTGTTCTCGTTTTTTAGACCAGAAAGTTTCTGTTTGACAGTCAAGGAAATTAGTAGTATTGAAATATGTGGAAATTCAGAATATCCTTAATTTGCAAGTCTGCTTGTCAGTACAATACCAAATATGTTAAGAAGTAAAATTATGGCTAGAAAACATACTATAAGATTGGTGTCTCGTTGTTTCACTTCATTTTCAAATCAAGATTATCTGAGACCCTGATCCTCATATCTGTTTGGGAAACACAGGATTCTGAGGAGGCCAGAATTGCTAGACCAGATCCTGTGAAGAAGGAGAAAAACATTTTTCTCTTGTTGCTCACACTTAAGACTCCAATGAAGGTTTAAGCTGGTTCTCTCCCACTTTCCTAACACTAACTGAGTAATTAGAATTCATCTGACAATGCAGTGGCCAACAGCCAAACCAAAGTAGATTCCAGCTCACTTCTCTGCCAGTCTATTGGCTCAGTAGTCCCAAAAGTAGAAAAGATGCATCTTTTTAAAGTGTAAACTGAGCAGTTACAATTCTGAAGACACATACTGGGAGCCAGACAACTTAAGCAGATGCCAATTTTGCAGTCACTTTTTAGTTCAGTAGTTACATTTTTGCCTGAAGTAACAGATGGAAGTAGGTCTACATACATAACGGTGCTAGAAATACTCTTATTGAATGCACAGGGCAACACATGTGAAACGCAGATATATTTCCATGTACACAAGCAGAAAGCCCAAGAACACAGACAGCACTCTTGGCCTAATTGCCATCAATAAGTGTTGCCAATTGCTCTGGCAGGTGGAGTAGGGAATAATTTTACCCACGGTGCTAGTCTGTTGTTCTATTAGTAAACAATTTTATTACAGCAATGCCCGAGAAATAACTAAGAATTAGGTGTAATTAAGAAGGGCTCACTAAGCACAAACGAGTAAACTGCCTTGATTCTTACAGTTTTGCACAGAAACAGGGAAGGCTGGGACACCAAGGAGGAAGAAGGAGAGAGAGGTGATAGATCACTTCCATCTGAGCTGAACTTTGTCACTTGGAAGGTATAAGGAACGTCACCTTTAACTCACATCCCTCTTTCCCTGTTTCTTTTTTTTTTTGCAGTGTACTCACAATATCTAGCCACTGGTGCACAGCTACAGCCACTTGTGTTCCCAAGGGTTTAGTTAATACAAGCACATCTCCTGGCACTGCATTGTCTGGCCTGAAAACAAAGAATTCATATATTAATTACATAGAAAGATTCACAATGTTATTAGGAATAAGTGCTGATAATTACATTTTCACAGACCCATGTATCATGTTGCACAGTTAAAAAACTGACTCATTGCAGAATTACCCTTTGGGATTCATTGCCATCCAACATTATTGAGCAAAGTGCTGCAAACTTATTTTAAAGTTCTAATCCTTCTTTCTCAGAATAGAACAATGCTTGCAGTCAGACACACACCAAATTACATCTTTTCTTTCAATTTCTTGGAGAACGTAAGAGAGGACAGGGGAAAAAACTGACCTTTGTTACTCAGGGCATAAGATGCCCAACACTAGGATCATGAACAAATTCATTTGTATAACATGCCACAGCAGGACACTGAAGATCAGCTTCTGTTAAATGGACAGAGTGTTGTGAAGACAACAATTCTGTAGTTCTCTACAGCCATTAACAGAATAACTGGGAGATGGTTTAGAAATGTATGTATAAACGTGACAAATTTATGTTCAAAACAGTCTCCAATACCTTTAAAGATTAAAAGCTTAACTCTCCTGTGAAAAGGAGAATAGGATCAAAAGGAGGAGTGGGGAGAAGAGGACATCCTGTTTAAAAAAGCAAATAGGTACAAAAGATGTGGCACCTGCTGATGCTGAGGACAAATGCAGGCAGGAGAAGGTACAGCTTTATTCATCAGAGACACACCACAAGATCACAACACCATGCTTAAAGGACTTTTACTGTATCCCTTCAGAGCAGTACCTTTGATTGTTTAGTGATTGAACTTACATTATAAATTCATTAGGCTGACAGACTGTCGTGGCCACTCCTCCTAAAACAATCCAAGGATTTAACACTGTTTGACCACCAGTAACAGATGTTCCTGCCTCTTCTGCTGCATCTTTGAAACCCTGGATAATTAGAGGCATCACTTTGTCTCTTTCCTAGAGATCAAAACAGAAGTCAGAGTTCCATACACAGCAGTGCTAGTCATTTCAAGACTGGTGCAGAGCTTTAATCACTCAAGCCAAACACCCTCATGGCAAATAGTTCATGACAGATAAGCCAGCCTTAGGAAGAGTCTGGCCTCCTGAAAACTGCATGTTATCCCACAGAGTTATGGTTTTACAGCTCCATGTAAAAGAGGTGGCAAGACACACTGAAGAAACATTCTTCAAAAGGTCATGCGAAAGCAACCAGAGTTCTGGGGACTCACAACTATGCAGCTGCTGTAAGCAGGTACAGCCACAGCAGTGCAGTGCAATAAGGTGAAGTTAAATCAAGATGCATTTGGCCTTCCCTAACCAGCAAAGTTTCAACTTAAGTCCTTCTAAAAATAAACATCCCTTTTTTTGCTACAGCAAAACAAACATACTTGCTGGTCACTTCCACACAAAAAAAAAAAAGAAAACAACTAAAACAATATATAAGAAAATTAGAAGGAAGCAAGCCCAACTAAGAATTTTATTTCCAGGCTGATACCTGAATTGGCAATCAAATGCTGGCCTTGGAGCAGTATTGTCCCAAATTGATAGACGTAAGGACCCCATTTTATTGGGAATGAAGGCAGCAGATTACAATGCCACAGAAAACTGAACTTTTAGCACTTGACCTCAGAATGTTCATGTGGCAAGAGCCATACTATGAACTGAGCTATTCAATAAAACCATCCCTTCTTTAAAAGGGTTCAAACTTTAAGGAGAAAATACACTAAACGTAAATACATTCTGAGCAAACTTAGCTGTTCAGGTCTTCCATCAAAAGAAAGTACCAAAAATCTTACCCTATCTGTCATTTTATTGCTGATTCCAAGGAGCATCAACATGTTGTCGCATTCTGTGACCCCCATGGCATAAAGGTCACTTAGGACATTGGCACACGCTATCCGTCCCTGAAAAAGAAAGAAAAACCAAAAAAAATTCTGAAGGGCTGTAGGTGAATGTTTAAATACCTGCCATGAACAAAGCTTCCAGTATGTGTTTGGACTCTGACACAGCTGCTTACTCCACAGGCTCCAGCATTAAGAAACCCAGCCAGAGATGTAGGATGATCCACTTTGTGCTACATGGCCATCCAGAAGTCCAGGTATCTGCTCTTTTTACAAGTACAGAGAGAATTCATCCCAGCTGTCTTACTCAACATTCTCTCTCACTGACTATATAGGAATCCCAGAGTTCAGACTGGATGCCCAGTTAAGCTGGACAGTCTGTCTTTATAAACAAGCTCAGTTTACTTCATCTGATACATTCCTAGTAACTTTATTCCAGCACAAAACTGTACTTCCTGATAAAGATGACCACGGTATGGAATTCACAACTGCTGAGAAGCTAATCCAAAATGCTGTCTTGCTGTACTTCTTCTGCATCAGAACACAAAGGGGACAGAGACCTTGATGGGAAAGCTCTTCATCCTCTGCAGTACTCTGGAGGCTACGTTTACAATCCTCAGTTTTTAGGACAATATTTTTCTTCCTGGAGGATGCAGCTCTGCTGTCAGCACACAGCCACACTGAGGTGTTGTCTCTGCCAGGACATGCTGGAGATGAAGGAGCTCAGGGCTTCCAGGACCTGGCCTGGCCATCGTTTTGGAGCACACACAGGTACTGAGGGGAGGTTTCTGCCCCCACCTCTCCTACAGTCAGAGAGATGTGTATACTCTGTCACTTGTTCAGGTGACAAGGTAAGGCTGAATTTTGCTACACCACAAACATTTTTACTGACTGGTGTGTGTGTGTGTGTGTGAGTACACTAACCAAGATTTGTACAAGAAACAAAACTTGTTGCCTGCTGAAGATTCCTCTAAGTAGTCAGCTGACAGCACTGAGAAGCCATTCCTTGTATCACATGAGCTTAGCTCCTCTAATTTTACTAAACTAATGGATCTGATTCAGGGTTTCTGGGGTATGGACCCAGCAGAGGTGAGATCAAATTTCCTGAAGAAGATGCAGAACTTCCTCATACAGGATGTGCCCTAGGGTGACAGCAAGGTATCTTAAAATATGGAACAAATTCTGTTGTGTTACCCTGGAAAACTCCATGCATTCTCTGAAAATTGTTTTAGGTTTTCAGCTGCAGAACGGTAACAAATATCTGATTTTATGATTTTAAATCTGTTTCAGAATCTGGTTCAGAGGCAACACCATCATAGGAAAAACAACAGCATGCTTATTTGATGAAATTTGGACAATTTGCACAAAAAAGGTAATATTTTCAGGCAGTTACCTCACTTGCCGATGACATAAAATAAAATCTTCAAATCTCAATTAAATATAATCCAGTTTTTCATAAATTCAAGACCCTCCACTGGCATCAGGGGAATCTCTTACATTTGGAACTGGAATATGGATTAATCACTTATATCTTGAACTATTAAGAAAAGAGCAAGCTGTGTATTGATGGATATTGGTTTGATGGATATTGGCTATTAAATTTCTAGATGCCTGCCATTTCCCTTTTCTGGGAGGCAACTATCAAACCATTCTACGTTATCTTCAGTATTTACCAAGCAAACTGCTGGTTTATGCCCTGTTAAGAACGACAGATAAGTTTTTAAAACAACAGTGACAACAGCTGTGATAGTCAGAGGTCAGGGCAGACGTTTTTGCCAACTGCCAAAACCACTATGGAAACAAATTCAGTACAAGTCTCAAGTCCAAAGGAGCAGAGAGAACAATACACAGCTTGTGAACACTGACAAACACGACAGGACTCATAAACAGGGGTCAGCCCAGCTTGGTTCTGCAAGCTACCTGCCTGCTTTCTCAGATATTTGTGTTTCAGGGGGACCATCTGCAGTACTAAGAACTATTTATAAGGGCAAAGGATGAATCATCAGACACCCATCTCCCGTCCTGAGTGAAGGTTCTTCTTAAGAAGAGCAACAAAGAGGTTCCTGGAATGGAAGGAAACCAACCACTTCTCTGCTCCCATACTCAAACAGGTGACTCCACAGTGCCACAACAGAGGCCAGTACCAGCCCTATTCCCAGCGGATTGGTACTTATTATGAAACCTATTTTCAATTGCTTGTAACCTTTCTAATAAACAGTTTAAGCTGAATAAATCCTATGCTGGATACGTATTTTACAGGTGTACATCCTATGGATAATTCTGGATGTGGACTGAGTGTTTTCAGGGACAAAGAGAAGGAGAAAGGGGAGAAGAAGGAAAAATGATTTTGCGTATAACTGCAGAACTTAGTTTTAAAATAGGCAGTGACAGAGTGAGAGAAAGCTGTTTTCTGAAGCAGAAATCGGAAGTTCAGCTGAGTCCACATACAGTTTTGCTATCCTCAGCTGTTCACTAATCCCTTCTGTCACAGCACCCAGCTTAGAGTTCATCTGCACTTTTGGCTTTCCCTCTTTGCTCCCTCTCGTCCAGCTAGAATGAGAGATCAACTAAGGAGCTGCAGGTAAAAACCCTGTGCATAGAGAAAGGGGGAGGCAGCAGCCTGTCTTGAACAGAGATGTCCACAGCACACTCCTTTATACAGCCTGGACACAAACACAAAATTCCCACGTCTCACCATTCCTCTGCTCATAAAAACCATCCATAAACCCTGTGGCAAATTGTATTTGACTGTCCTCTAAGCAGTGATGTTGGTCCACACAAGAAAATATACGTACTGCCCCTTGAGGTACTCTAGCCCTCAAGAGAGAGAGGTCTGAGCAGAGGATCCAGCAGCATTAATCCTGCTGGATCATTGCTGCCAGTACAGGCAAGAAGGTTTGTGACAGTGTCCCTGTTCTCAGTTAGCTTTAAGAAAGAAATACACATTTGTAAACAGATTAGGAAGCGGCAGCCACCAGATTAAAATGAATGCCTTCAAGAATCAAAAGCGAAGGACTTGAGAGTCAGACAACACTAAAGTTGCAGCTGCTGGTGCATGGGGATCACAGCATAGACTGTGACTATGATGCAAACACTGAAGCTGGACTAAGGCCAGATTTACATTCCACTCCAATCACACAGGCCTAAACCTCATCTGGGCACAGGCTCATCTATCGACTCCTGCAGCATCTCAAACCCTTTGTATCTCCAAACAAAGCAACCCTCCCCCTCCACCACAGCCTTTAACACTGTGCCTCACCAGTTTTTGTTACAAGGTGAAAAAAAAGGAGTTTCTCAGATGAAGAACTTGAACACAGATCTCCAACATTTTTTTTTAACTCTGGTCCCTGACAAGTTCCCACATGATATTAAAGCAACCAACTTGAATCAAATTTCTCAGGAGAGCTCAACAAAACCGTACTCCAGAGGCCAGCCTGAGATTTTGGCTGCTCAGTTTGCAGCCAGTTCTTCTGGAACAGAAATCAGAATTGGTCCCAATCTCAAACTGCGTGTCCAAAACCTCGCAGACAGGTCTCACAGAACAAATAAAGCATGAAGGCACACCAACAGCAGTAAAGGCATGCCTTAATGCAAAGGAGTCACATCCAAATCACAGGAACCATGAATTCTAGCACTTCTGAACTTAACATTTCCTTACAGCTTTATTAAGTCTTTTTAAAAATTCATGATCTTCTGTTCAAGTCAATACTGATCTCTGCCATCCACACCTCTACACAGGAATCTCTACTCAGACAGACTGAACGAAACAGGGACACAGGAGGAACCGAACTCAAAGTGCACCCAACCTCAACAAATAATTTCAATGTTCAAGTGGGGGAGTACTACAGGAAAGGTGCCAGGTGCTATTGCCAACTACTGACATTTAGGTATTTCCAGTTCTAACATGTTACTTGGTTATTTCAGTACCTCAAAAGAGGCCAATTACAATGTGGTTCTGCTCATAAAGTGGAGTTTATTCTCTGTTGCTTCATAGGCTTCTCTTTTTCCCCCTTTGGGACTTTACAAGCCAAATCCCACAGAACAAGAGATGAAGGGAAATTTGAATTAAAGGTGGCAGTTCTCCCAGCGTTCACCTATAGAAAGCAGCACTGCATCATTCCTGGCCAACACTGAATACTACAGGATGAAATCACACCTTTCCCTCTTCATGCCTGTTTAGGAAAGACTCTGTGTACAATTAATCACACAATTAGCACTGCATATCTAGAAGAACACTGCCAGTGGAGTGGTGAGAAGCTGAAATCAGCAACAGAGCCAAAAGTTAAGTTTAGCCAACTTACCATCATATAAGGGTCATCCACAATAGGATAAATATAATCTGTCGTCTGGACCAATGACAAACCTCCATGTCTTAATGGAATAACACAAGTATCCATCCCAATTCCTGCAAAGACAGAAATCCATGAGTGAGGCAAGTAACTGTGCTCTTAATTTTCTGTTTCTCTTAACAAGACAACTTATAAAACATGTCTGTGAAATACAACTTGCAACACTGCCTAAACAGACATGGCAAATTCCTCCCTTAGAGAAAGCACATAGCACAAATAAGAGGAAAAACCAAGCAAATACGGAAAACCCAAGTTCCTGGCTGGAACTGAACATAAGCATAAATGGCTGAAGGCAAGAACTACAATGGAAATAAACTACAATGTTCCTTATTCTTTTGCAGCAGAATAATAGCACATCAAGAACATCTGTGCTTGTATGTAAGTACATTTAAAGTTAAGAGGAACTACGGGCACTGACACTGTCAAAACTAAATAGGTTTTCCTGCCACTCTGATCTCAACAAAAACACAGTGACAGTTTTAAAAGGACACAACCTCTCATAAAGGCCATTTCCTTACTTCAGGAGGAACAAGAACACTGCCACAAGTCACAGCCTTTGGTGAAAGATGATTCAAACACCTGGAGCTTTTGCAACTGTGTTAACCTTGCCTTATGCCTGTGAGGCTGGAAAGTGGCAGACAACCTGACAGACACAGAATCCTTTAAGAAAACCACAACTGTGAGCACACCCTTTTCCCTGACAGTGGGTACTTCAAAACAGAGTAGGAGATATTAAAACCTCACAGCACTTGCTGTGATGGAAAAGCCCACACCAAAGGGGCAGGTGACAGATCACAACATGCTGAGTGAGCCACACTCCCTGTGCATATCCTTGTGCCTTGCAGCAATGGCAGGTAGTTTATCTCCAACCTGAGCTGGCAGCACGCTGCCTGGAATTACTTGGCAGAACCTCACAGGGCAAGAGTCTTCAAAACAGCCTGTTTTTAGGGAGTAAATGTCACATGAAAACACACTACCTCTAGCAAGAGCTACAAGCCAGTTTGGCAGTACACGCACAGAGTGGGCTGCTGTCATCTGAGGTCTTACTGAGGAGACAGAGAAGGGGTGTCAGGCAGTCGGTATATAGGCAGAGAGGATCTTGCTTCTCCTGCCTACAAGAGGTAGGAGATCTTGCCTTGGAAGGGAACACATACTGATAGAAGCTCATGAGCAATAGCTTAGGGTTGCTCACGCTCCACAGAAGCTCCCAAGCCACTCTGTATGATGCCCAGTGTCTCCTGGGAAAGGCACATTAACAGTTTTAAAGAAGTGGCCCATGTACAGGAGCTGTTTTGCCCTCATTTCATCTGTGCGTGCCATAATGCTGCAAGACTGACTTCACTTGTGCATTTTTCCACTATTGCAGCAGAAGTGCTGCTTGACAGACAGGCCAAGGAGCCACAATGATCCTTCTGAGGCTACACACTGATGTTCCACCAAAACAGGTCTGACCAAACAAGTGAATCTGTTCAGAGACACGTCTGATTTCAGGTCTGCAGCAGCTCTGAGAATTAACATCAAACTTTAAGTTTCTTACTCATAGTCATATTTAAGATTGCTTTGGGTAACATCATTTGCAGAACAAAAAAGCAGGGAGCTTGAGCCTGCTATTGGCAACCTCCCTGTTGATTGCATCTCTAAAGCATGGTGCATATGCACAGGTGGTAAAGTTACCTGTCTATACCTTTTAAACACAAGGCATCAAAGGCAAATCAAACTTATCCAAAGACACATTTGTACTCACCACAAAAGCGTATTTTTAAGAGACCTGAACTCTCCACTTTCATTACTAATAGATTTCCTGTTACACAGTATCACACCTACATATTGATGGCATAAATCTACTTTTTTACCTTTTCATACAGCTGGACAATAAAAAAATCTATTAGTAGTTCCATTACTGTTTAGAGCCTGTATGTTAGTAAGAGAAAAAAATCTAAACCAAACTATTACTGATTTTAGAAAACTGCCAAATTGAAATGCTGCTGTGAACCACTTATTTAATTTAGAAAAATACATATAAATAGCAATTTGGGGATAAAAGAAGCTGGAAATGTCCTTCAGCAGTGAATATTAAATTATAGTGCCACCCCAGCTTCACACACAATTGCTGCTTAGATATTTCTTACAAAGCTCCCCATTGTTTAAGCAAGAACATGGGTGCCTTACTAATCACCCACTGAATTCAATCTCTACCAGAATAATGCATTGAGACCTGTCAGCCTGCTAACAGACAATTACCAATGTTAAAATAATTTTAAATAAGGTTATTAGACACTAAATTGGCAATTAAATAACTTCAGAATAAATGCTCCATTGGTATTCCTAAATTGAGGGGGGAAAAAAAATTCATTCTGCAAAGCAGAGATTGAATATGCAGGGCTGAGTAAATAGACAAACAGAATTAAAAGTGTCATTAAACACATTATCTACATTAATTTATCTATATCAATATTAGGTACAGTAGCTGGTATCAAAATACCTACGTTTGCCCTGTTCCCCATGTAGGTGGCTTGTGCAGGTTGTTTTCCCTTATTGCTTGCATCATTGTGCAAATATCAAAGAGAAAGTGAAGCTGGCAAGAACACAGAGGTCTTGGAAAGGCAGCCTTTCCCAGGCAGCTTCTACAGGTGAGCAAAAGAGTTAGAGTGGGGAACAACAAAAGGACTGAAAGGAATAATGACAACTGTGAAACAATTCGCTCCCAGTCAGCTGAAGCAAGGAATTTTTCTCCTGTTCACTTTTTGTGACTCAGGAACAGAGGGGAGGGGAGGGACAGGGGAAGTTCACCTGCGAGTCATCTAATTGCATAAAATTAATTGCATTTGTTGCATAAATTTCCAAATGTATTAACATAAAAGTCCAGAAATCAACTGAAAGGACTTCAGTTTGCATAGCAACTACGGGGGAAAGGGAGGAGCAGATTAACACCTAAACATGTGCCTATCATGATGGCCATTCCTGAGTGTATTTCCTTTCTAGTTGAGTGCACTGCAGGATGTTAAATAATTAAAATAATATTCCTGTATCCCAGATGTCAACAAATGACAGCATGAGATTCATTCTTCAGCTTTCTGGATGCTGTGCATGCATTATACAACACAAAGCCGTCAAACTGATTGAACAAACCACAGATGAGACCGTGTCACTAAGCACACCGAACAGAAGGACCACACACATCAGGAACAGCAGCTACTTACCCAACCTGGGCATAACTGCCCCCAAGAACTGTTCATCTTCCTGAAAATGGTTTTCTTGTAGAGATTCAAGCAGTTTCTGTAAGACATCCTGTGGCACTTTGCAGCCTGTGCCTTTCAGTTCAGTGAATCGGGTCAGACGGAAGCTCTTGTCCAGTTCGTAACTTTCTGGGTTAAATGACTCCCGAACAGACATGGTTCTCTCCCACACACTGCCGGCCTTTCCCACCCCAGAGACACGGGATCAGTTTCTCTGCTGATCAGTCTTATTAAAAAATAAAAAAAATTACAGAAAAAAAAAAAGGGACCATTAGAAATTCCTAGGACCCACAATACAACAGGTTTTTGCACGGAGCAAGTTAAAAGAAAGAGAAAGCACTCGATGCCGTTGTTCACCTGTTAGTACAGGTGTGCATATCTCACACCACTCATTTCCCTAAGACTACAAAGGAATGACTCCTCATCCTACCTTCTGACATTTAAAACTCTATGCCGGGTGAATCACTTCTTTCCCAGATATGCTGCATAAGGTTTTCATTAAAAAAAAGCATCTAACACACTTACCGACCTCATTTAACAGAGAGGTAATGAAAGAAATAATAGTTCCCAGAGCACAGAGGCCAGCTTCCAAAAGGCAACCTGGGCCCTGATCCTGCAACACGCTCAGCAGACACATCTGTTTGTACTCAGCTCAGTGTGGGGCCATAATTTTAGCCATTAACATATTAATCTCAAAAATAAGATGCTTTTGGAATAATGGCTCTGCTTCAGTCCTGTTGTAAGAAGCTGTAACTCCCGAATACACCTGTTCTCCTTGGGGGAAAACACAATCCCAGTGTTCTGTTAGTACAGGTAACAAGAACAAAAGAGGCTGTGGACTGGTCCACCTACAAACATACCAGTTTACCTTTTAGCATGTTGGCAGACATAAAAATGCTGAAAAGTTTCTTGCCTCTCCAGCCCTTTTTCAGTCAACTAAAGATACTGAGAATACAGAGAATTGCCCATTAAAATGTAATGTAAAAAGACACTGATGCAACTCATTTAATAAAATTCTTAACAATGCATGTCTAATTTTAGAACGTTTTTCCACTCTGACTCACATCCACCACACTCCAAAACTAATAAGAGGCCTAACCAAGACACTGACTTCTGAACAGGAACGGCTGTGACAAAATGCAATTCGTCTTTCTCAGAGAAGTTTTCAGGAATTACTAAAAACAACCTGTCCGTAGTAGTTTCTTAGAAAGCAAGGATCCTGCCTAACAGCAACAAGAACAGAGGTCAGCAGCATCACTGGCAAAATCTCATACTGATAGTCACATCCTAACAAAGTTAAGCTGAAAAGAAAAAAAATGAATGCAAGTGACTTGTATTTGCCAAGTTCAGGTTTGCTAAATTAAGAAATGAAACAAACGTACAGACTGTGCTGTATCTCCCCTATACTAACATCTGTTCCATAAACCTTTAGATCTACTAATTTATTGATTAAAATTTGTAGGAGCTGAAGTTTTATGCTCCCTGAGAACTTTTGATGTGGAGCCCAACTCCCCTTTACAGTGCTTTCCCTCCTTCTCTGGGAGGTGTGGCACTTATTTAAAACAAACCTTCCAAAGCCCAGGCTCGGGCAGTAATCCAAACTCTAGTTACAAGAACGTGTCTTGGATGAGCAATGAACTCAGTTCCTAGCTGTTGTCTTCCAGTGCAAGACACTAAGCACTTGCAATCAGGAAAAAAAAAAAAAAAGTGTCTGGAAAACAACCTGTCAACACAAAATGGAGACAAAAGCTTTTCAAGGAGGGGGATTTTTTTTTTCTTCATTCTTTTTTAACACTTCGTTCTAATTAATTCCAGGAATTTATAAAAAGCAGCTTGCCCCACAAGGGAAACATCTTCGCTCGTCTCACCATTAATTGCAATAAGCTTAGCACCCCCTGCCTACCCACATAGGGATGGATGAGGAGGCCACAGCCTACCAGGAACTTTTTGCAGCCTTGATGACTGTAAAGACACAGTTCCCCCCTTTGAAAACAAATCTTTGAAACAAACAAGACGGTTTCATTTAATGGAAAGCACCCGCAGTGCAAGCACACAGTAACTCCCTAATGAAGATGCGATCAAAGCTGTGAATTTCGCAGACCGCCACGGGACCAGCCTGCCCTGCAAGCCCCAGTTTGGTGACTTCGGTGGGCACAGCCTGACAGAGTTCACAAGGCGACAACGCACATGGTGTGACTCCTGGGGCTGTGCTGTGCACGGCCAGGAGCCGATGATGGCCCTGCCGAGCCCCGTCCAGCCCCGGCTGTTCCGCGGTCCTGGCAGCCCGTGCACCGTGCGGTGCGAGCGAGCGGCACCGCTGTGCCCCCCGGCAGCACCAACCACCCCGCAAACCCAGGCGCTTCTCGCTTTAAAAGAGCGGCATGATAAATATTAAACCCACTGAAAGTTTAACCCGTTGCCTGCCTCCGGAGGAGAGCACAGGAGCCGAATGAAGCGGCGGGGAGGGCGGTCGGGGGTGCGGATCCAGGTACGTACCCAGGGCAGCCCGGGGAGCCCCCGCGGGCCGCCCGCGGCCGCAGCGCCCATGGCCGGGGGGCACGGCTCCGGGACACCTTAAATCCCCTGCCGCTGCCTGTGCGGGCGAGCCCGGGGCCTTCGCAGCCGCTCTTTGTGCCGACCGAGAGGAGGCGGCGGGGAGAGGAGGAGGAGGAGGAGGAGGAAGGAGCGGAGCCGCGGCCCCTCTTGGCGCGGCGGGGACGGGGCCCGCGGGTGTCCCCTCGGTGTCCCCCGTGTCCCCACGTGCAGGTACGGTGCCACCGGGGCGGGGGGTCACCCCTGGCTGCCGGGGGATGTCGGACACCCCCCACTCCGTGACGGGGAGGGCGGAAAACCACGGGGAGGGCGGAAAACCGGAGGGG